>JBBPDH010000007.1:11779082-11801627 GCA_037974565.1 Clupeocharax schoutedeni
TGTATGTGTGCTTTTCTGTCTGGGTAGTGTTGTATGGGTCTTTCTAACATTTGCATGTGAAAGCTTAACACTGATCACTTCAGTGAGAGGGATACTATGAACACATTGTTTTTTTTCGCTGCAATAATAGAATAGATGGAATTAAACATGTTTAAAAATTAGTGTTATTTATGTGACCTTTGGCTGAAACCAAATAGTTAAATTGCTACAGCTCAGAAACAGTGAGGACTACTGAAAACAGACTAACAAGGCTAGAGTAATATATTATTTTCTCATTCCCAATCAGTAAAATAGGTATGCTCTAAAATATGCTCTAGAATATAAGCATATTAAGCACATATCCAAAATACTCAGGACATTTCTAGTGATTAAAGCTAGGGTAGTGTATGTGGATGCTCTCCATGATATTGACTGGTGGTCTGCAGGTTTGTTCCCTTTTATACCTTCTACCTACAGCCTGTCAGCCAGGCTTTATGGGGCGTCTCATCTGCGCCTCAGTGAACATTATGAATGCAGTAAAGAAGCTCCATTAAAATTGTCAGAAAACATACCGTCTTTTCTGTGATGCACTACACAGTTCAGACATTGTGTCCCTAACCACATACAGGCAAAACGGGGCCAAGGTGGGCATTTCAGTTCCGTCTTTATTGTGACTCAGTATTACTTTCACAAAATCCCTTTAGCTTGCCTGTACGTTTGGGCACTGACAAGATATAAAGTTTGGACCCTAGCCCTGTAAATAGTCACACAACTTGACACTGAATTTCTCCTTGATAAATCATCTAAAATGTAGGCCACAGTCACCACACACAATATCATTAATACTGTGGAAACGGTGTGACATATTGTTATACTACAGCCTCTGTAGCAACAGACAGCATGATTGGTGGTTGGAAAGAATGGACAGCTCTGTTATTGCAATTTTGCATAAGCACTCTATCAAGCTTCTAGTGGCACTTCTCCAAATTACAGGCTTTCCTGAAATTGTGTGTTTTTACAACACCTACAGACAGAGCAGAAAGCCTGAGGGAGGGAGAGAGAACCTGCAATGTGCAACACAGTTGACAGAACAGGTCTCGCAAGTGTGCAGATGGTGCATTAGCAGTGCCAGCGTATGGTAAAACATCTGAGAATTTTAGGTTGGCCATCTCTTTTGTTTTTGCAGTAATGCTGCAGTTAACCAATGCCATAGATTTCTGCAATAATGGTACTGCACCAGGGGATATTATCCTAAATCTAATCAACACTTGTAGTGTTTCTCATCATGAGATTGTTGTATGAATATACTATATTTCTAGGCAAATTATAATTATTTGATGCTTTTAGTAAACTTTGTGGAAGACAAATGTGCTTATGTAAGGGGATAAAAGTTTGTAATTCAATGTCTATAAAAAAACTTTTGGCTTTGTAACACTTCAAATGCCGATCCTGTCATCGGCAAACAGCATTTGTAGATCCCTGTATGTTTCAGCATTTGCAGCTCCCCTGCATGTATAATACTATACATTATGCATACTATTATGATAATGCAGCAGCATACATCAGTGTCGGTTTGTATAAGACTACAGGTGAAACAATGTTTCATCAAGAAAAATAATACAAAAAACTTCATAACTATCACTTTTTTATTTGTGTGAAACCAAAAATCCTCATAAAAATAAGATTGCTCTCCTAATTTCAGCTCCTCAATAGAATTAGTTATATAAGGCTCTGAAAAAAAAGTGAAACAGCGCCTCCCCCCCAACCGAGGTGAAACAGAAAATTTCAGTGAAACGTGTTTCTCTAGCGTCCGGATTCATTTCAATGTAAATCTTCCCAGACCCCGGCGGCTCGTGGATTTTCGAGTTTCCTAAGGATTCTAAAGGTAAATAACAAGTGACTGCCTACTGTGATTGGGTTGTTCTCCACTTCAAAATGACTGACATTAAAGTGTGGCCAATCACCGCCTTTGTTTTCACTTTGTTTTCACTTTTATCTATTTTATGTGTTGAGCACTGCCCTTGAGTGTGTGAGACTGAAGCTTCATACATAACAAAACACGTAGGCTAACATACTATTTACTAGTATTTATTAATAATATTTATTTTTATTTTATTTTTATCTTATATTCATTATTTGTCTACGAGTGCACAAAAGGAAGGGCATTAGCTCGTTAGCTTGACCGCTTATTAGTTTTACCCCTTTGCTAGCAGTCCCCACCACCACGCAGGTATGATGGAGTGATTATGGTGAGAAAGAGGTTAGATGTGTTTTCTTGGGATTAAGAAATATGGTGAATTATGTACTATTGAAATAAACATTACTATTACGTGTTTGTAAGATACGCACAAAAATGCTTTTTATATTTTGTAGTGATTTAACACTATGAGGAAAGAGCAGGAGAGATAAGATACATCAAAATGTGAGGCAGCAAAAGCAAAACATGGAGGTGAAGTACTTAGGGTAAGAAAATCAAGCTGCCCGGGTTGTACAGCCAGGTACCGAGTTTGTGTCGCGGTGCGCACCAGCGATGAAGGGTGATTTGTTTCACCAAAAATATTGACCAGGAGCTGCCACTGGCATGTAAGGAGTAGCTTTTTTATTTTAAGAAAAATTCCCATACTTTTAATAAAATAGATACATAAAATCCCATACATATTAATAAAAGCCAAGGTCACAACACAGGAATACTTGATGATAGTGAGAATGCTTAATAAGAACTGAGAGTAAGAATAAGAGTGGATTAGATCTTTATTGCAATAAGTTTGTTAACATAAAAACAAGAATAAAACAAGTCACCCAGCATTCATGTTGCACAGAGTTAAAAAGGAACGGAGGGATAAATATAAACAAAGACACCAGCTGCAATGGAGTCAAAAAATGGAGTAAGAAAAATCAATGGGATATATATCCTAGTGAGACCATCTGCAATCTGCTCTCTATATCATGAACTTCTTAAAATTAAAATCTTGCAATTGTTTTATATCTTTTATAATATAGTTTGGAACAAAGTGCATCAATGTAACATGAAACCGTAACTAAATGATGGCGAGGGCTCATCAAAATACTTTGGAATAGAAGTGATGCTGAATACTGAATACATTACCCTATATATATTCAGAAATTTGCTATTACATTATATAATAACGTAATGTATTCAGAATATTTTTAGAATACAATTAAAGTATGTTTTGAAAGGAATGTGTGATTGTTTATTTTTTTTGTTTTACTTGTTTATTTTCTTTTTAAAACAATTGTCTTTTACTTTATGGCATAATATATCAATATGAATGGACTAGAAGCATTTAAAAGATCCCTAAGTTTTGATTTTTACTTGGTGACCTTAAGCTGATTAAAAGTAACAGAAGTCACATAATGACAAAAAAGATTTGCATAGGTGCAAAGGTGGTGAAGATTTGCATAGGTGGCTTACACAATTATTCAAACCTAAAATTACCAATGTCAAATGAAAAAGGACATTCACAAGTCAAAAAGATCTAATCAGTTTTATAAAAGTAAAAGCAACATAATATTGATGATGATGAAAATAATAATAATAATAATAATAATAATAATAATAATAATAATAATAATAATATTTATCACTGAGGGATACAAGGGAGCTAAAATGCTGGCTAGAAGGTGCCAAGAAAAGGAGGTGCGGATGTGGGATTCCATTTTACTTCAGACTTTATTTCCAAAGACGAAACAAAAAGGCACAAGGGCCTACACACAACAGAAGGTCCTACTAGAATGAAAGTTAGTCTGATGGTGGGCCAAGTCCAGTGCATGAAACAAAGGCTCTTAAATACAAAAAAGAATTAAACCAAGAACAAATCAAAACACACAATCACTTAAACACCGTCCAGTTGTGAATTCTCACCCGGCCGGTGTAGAACTCAAAATGAGAGTTTATACAAACAGAAAGAGCGGCCTCTAGTGGCCGCTGACCAGGGACATGACACTAGGTTTGTAGCTAACCCTAGCTTGGTTGATCTACAATTTATTGTGTGCTAATCTACAAATTACCACGGCAAATTACAAAGGGAAATGTATTCATGTGATGAAAAAAAAAACAAGATAAAACAAATCTTTCAAAGATTTTTATGCAGATATATTCACAATTAATTCTCCTATTTATTTAAATAAACATTCTAAGTACTGCCTTGTAAAATGTGATGAGGACTGAATACAGATATTTCATTTTTGTATTGTATTGTGTAACCCTAATGCTAGACTAAAGGAAGCTTCTGATATTCTTGCACCAGCCAAATGGAAGAAAACCTCAGTTACTTTAAATGACCTTAATGAGGCGATGCAGCAGTGTAAGAGTAATTGTTGTAAATCTTATGGAGGCAATCTAAACTATAGATATATTATAACATTCTGAATACATTATAATGTGTATATACACTATAAAAATTATCCCAGTAGATTTCTGTTTACACTAACACCATGTGTAGATCCTGACAGTCATGCCTAACTAGTCTAAGTAATTTCTAAAGTCTAAAGCCCTTCTAATACATTACATGGTGATTTGTCATCTAAAATTTGTGAACAGTTTCTAATTTATTTTAAAAAGTTAATAGCATTAGACACATCACTAATTAAATCTCGCTGTGAGTTGTCATAATCCTAAAATAAAATAAATTAAAACAAATTAACAAATTAACAACTGTACTTCCACATTTGACTCAAAGTTTTCCACTAGAACATTGTCCAGAATATCCCACTGATTGCACTGGATTGCATATGTTTTCTGAGAAAACAGTACATCCTCTATGATTTGTACAAAATTCAGCAGCACATATTATAATTAAAACAAGAGAGAGAACACACTACCATTACATTATTACCCATCTGTATTTACGCTGGCACATAACTGCAAATTCAGAAACACAACAACAAAACCATACACACAACACATCTTAAAAACACAATAAAAAATCACAAACATGTTCATTGAAAATGAAGGTCTCAGTCTTCATAGCACTAGCAGCTGGAAAGTTAATGTGTTGCAGCCTTCATGATCAAGCCAATTCTTTGGCCATTGTTAATTGATTGTTAATATCTTCATTTTCTTTTCTATTTTTGTAGGATTAGGGAAAAACCTATAAAGGCACAGTGACTCATGTTATGATTCCAAGAGACTCGTTATGTTTTTGTTAATAATGATCTCTTTAATTTAGATTAAATTTAATTATTTACTTTAATAACTTTTTCAGAATAAAACCTTCCATGTGTGTGTATGTGTGTAGTTATCAGCTCTGGGCATAATTCTATTTGCAAACACTTGCATGAAGTACAAAGCAATGACCAGTAGTTATGTTTACTATAAAAACAATCTGCAGATATACTTATATTTAAGAAACCATTAGTAATAAGTAGACAGGGCATTGGTCAGTCTATTGGTACTCACTCAATTTATGGTCTGTAAATTCGACTCTCTTCAACTTGCTATTACATGCTACTTTGTTTCTTCTACACTGTAGTCAATAGTGCAGTTGTCATGACGTCATCTTCTGTACAGTAGCAGTAGACAATACCAATGGATCCACCTCAGTTCAATCTAACCAATCAGTAACTTGTAGTATTTTCATGTGACATTTGGTACCTACTCGGCTTACTGGTAACCACAGTAGAATAGGTATGAAAAATAGTACTGGGTACTTGATACTATATTCCAGATACGCCTAATGGAAAGCTGAAAAAGGCAAGGCACATCAAGCTGCTATTCGAAAGAGGAAAAGTACCTTGTTCTAGCAGGTTTCTCCCATGGTTTTCCACACGTCTTGTGGAAAAAGTGTGCCTCTCACTTTCTACCAAGTGTTTTTGCAGTTACTGCTTAATGAGGGAGGCAAATGTGCTGGACTTTTTCTACACAAACATTGCGGGTATATACCATGCTGAACCCTGTCCTCACCTTGGCTACTCAGACTGCAACTTTGTTATTCTGATCTCAGCATGCAGACTGCTCGTCAGATGTCTGAAACCTGTTCTGAAGCAGATGGAAGTCCGGCTGCCAAGATCAATCTCTGTTCTTTGGGATTGTTTTGAACAAACTGGCTGGGACATGTTTAAGGAGGCTACAACCTACAGTGACTCCACCAACCTGGAAGGTTACATAATGTCAATGACTGGCTACCTGGCTACATCAGCTAGTGACTCAGTGACATTACTGCCTCTAATACTATCACCACATAAAACTCATGATGCTGCTTTCGTGTCAGGCTATAAAGCTATGTGAGAACAGTAAGGGCCAACCTGAGTGCAGAAAATCCACGAACATTTCCAGGACACTGGCGGCATGTGGCACATGTATAATGGTATCTGGACCATCATCAACTACAGGACAACTCCACAAACATTTGTTGGTGAGACCTCATTTCCCATGCGTAAAACGACATGACAACAAGGAATTAACAAGGTGCTCTGTCTGACTATGACTGATGTGAAGAAAGCCCATGCCACATTTACACAGAGGGTTGAAATAGTGTTCTCTGAAGCAAATAGTGTAAAACATATACAGACTAAGTGCAGAGTCATAAACTGCTGCAACATTTTGCATTTGTTGTTCAGGTGCACCAAACATGCAACACGTGATTGAATAGTGGACGTGGATTTAAGTTGCTTTACAGGTTTAAGAAACAGATGTGGACTATGCGAGCACTGATGTACGTCGCTCTGAATGAGAGCATCACCTAAATGCCATAAATGTAAATGTTTCTGTATGAGGTCAGATCCTGTTCAGACTCTGTGTTCAGGAATATAGTGGCTTCTGGGAAGAAGCTGTTATGATGTCTGGTATCGGTGGTATGGATACTTCTGAACCTTTTTCCTGACATCAGGAGGGAAAACAGTCCATGTGAGGGCTGGGCAGCGGACACATTTATTGTACAGTTCCAAGAGTGGAGGAAGAGACACACCAATGATTTTCTCTGTTGTCCTCTACAGCCGCTGAAGGGATTTTCGGTCTGTGCTGTTGTAGTTTCCAAACCAGGAAGTGATGCAGCTGCTGAGGTATATCTCTGAGTACCACCATCATTCTAACATGCTTCAAAGCCCCTGCTATCATAACTGTGCCAAAGATGTCCCATCGCATTCACACCAGTCATCACAGCTGCCCTCAGCACTGGAACCCCTGCAGTTTGCTTTTACTGTTGCAGTTTACTGTACAATGGATGATGCCACCTCCACCACCCTTCAGCTGGCCCACAGCCATTTGGACAAAAAAGACGCTTGGAATCATTGGGTCTCTCTCTCCTCTCTGTTCCAGACATTTACACCACATGCTGCATCTGCAAAGGCAAGAGCATTGTGGATTCCGTGCCCTCTTTTACCTCCTTCCGTGTGGCAGAAGCTTGCACTGCAACCGGGCCTTAACTACCAGGATGAGGACCAGAACTGAATAACAAGAGCAGTTCTAAAAGAACCATGCTGCTGATTTGTGAAAATAGCTCCAATAATTCAGAAACAAGGATTTATAGTGCTGTATTTTAACCAGAGTGGCTTGGGTAGTTGGAGCACTCTACTTTGCATATACTAATTGATGGGATGGTGACTTTACTCAGTGATAATTTCAAATAACAAAAAAATGAAAACCATGCATGGGACAGCAAAATTAATTAGGATGTGATTAGAAATAAAATGAAAAGTTTCTCCTGGATGGCTGAACCCAACAATAGAGCATGGTTTCAAGGTTACACTTGTGTTGTGAAAGCTAATCACAGAACATGTGGCAGTCATTCCCAAGCAACGCCCTCATTAACCTAGTCACTGTACAGCAGAAAGGAATGAGAATCATCTGATTAAGGGTATTGTTCCTGTTGCAGTGTCTGTCTGACTCATTCTAACATCTTGAAACCCGTTAGCACATAGCACTTTCGCTCTCATCCAATATTCCTCCAGCTGGATAAGCCTTACCTGGAGCTTTTTCTCAGCAGGAGGTCATTGAATCTCTCTCTCTCTTTCTCTCTCTTTCTGTGTGTGTGTGTTTGTGTGTATGGGTGTACGTTGTGTTAGGCCTGAGCTGTAATTACCTTCTGAATTATGATGGCTCTGTCGATAACGGTGTCCTGCCGCTTTTTTGCTTGTGCCTTGGGCCTTCTTGAGAAACATTTAGGCAGGACAATGCTTTGTTTCCAGTGACTTTAAATACAGTTGACACAGCAACTGCTCAAACTATTGACTAAATGTAAATTTGACACATTAGCACAAGACTTTTGACAGGATTTGTTCAATTATTCATTTGGCCTATTGGATTTCCTTGGCTTGTCTGGTTGTTCTTGTGAAAGCTCAGGATATTTCTAAAGGCTATAAGGGCTTCAGCGCTAAGTGAATCTGATCCTGTGAACCTGTAGTGTCCTCGCTGCGGTCCACAGTCAGGTGCTGTACAGTTTGTAAGGAATATAAATGTAAGTTCCCTGGAGGGTGATAAAAAGTAAGGTTTATTGCATAGTAAAAGAAGTTTATAGGTAGGAAGTGGAGGGAAAAATGTCAAAGGACATCAGTATAAGAACAATTTACTTACATACTGGTTTATTTCAAGTGATTTTCCTTATTTATCTGACAGGACTTGTTATTTCTTCCTTTCCTGTCCTGTCTGAAGTGCACCGATATCCAATCCACACTCATCTTCTGATGCCCCAGAAGTTTTACTTATGAATTATGGAAGACAATTATGTTTCTTGGAGCTCCCCTTTCTCTTTTATTCCCTTGACCCCTCCCAAACTTGTGAGACAAAACTGACTCTATTCTCAGTCTTTTCAATTTTGAAGGGAAATTGGTTCTCCGCTGAAATATTAATCCATTCCCACTGATTCTAAATCCAGTTTCCTAATCTGTGCCTTATTAAAAATGCATTGTGGGACATGCTTTATTTGAATGGAGTGGAGGCAGAAGACATGGCAGAGCACATGTGCAGGCAGCCAGCTAGATAGCCTGGGAGAGCACTGGAGGTGGATGCTAGATTAATATGGTTTAAGATAGAGAAATATACTTTATGAAAAAAAAAAAGAGTATGTTCTAAAATAAGTTAAAGTGAAGGGAGTCTGAAAAAAACATATAGAAACAATTAAGTGCAGTGGAAAACTCCATGGAGGTTTTTTTTTTGTTTGTTTTAAACGCATTAAAACTCCAAAAAGCAAAATAGCCCAATCAGTCTCTACTCTTTACAAAGCTTTACAAAAACTACCCAGCACTGTGAAAAAACAAACAGACTGAGGTAACAGACTCGGGTAAAGCTATAGCAATCATGTCTATAAAATGTCCATGAACATAGAAGGCTAGGTAGAGTGGTAGAAGGCTGGTTATTGACTTATAAGGTGATTAATGAATTGTCTTGCTCTACTGACTGATTTAACATCTGATGGATGGAGCTGCCATTGAAATGCATGCTCAAATTTGGGCAGTTTCAGGTCTGGTAAAATGTAAAATTAAAAAAAAAAGTAAGCTCATCATCAAGTCTGCTGCTCTGAAGTGGATTATGATATTTGAGGATGTGAGAGTCTTTTGTGTTTGGGCTTTTCTTTGGCTTGCCCACTGGGCCAACCTGTGGCCCTCTTCTTTCAATGTATGCTCCTCAGATTTAGCTCTCTGCGAGGCTGCAACCTTAATTTAGAAAGTTCTCATCTCCCTGCAGGCTCCACATGCTCTGATTAGACAATGTGTGCTCTTTCTGAAAGCACCTCCCCGCCTCCAGCGTTCATGTATGCCTCGTGTAACATTTACAAAGGTTAGGCTATGCTGTCTGAATGAGCAGGTGCTGTGGACAATTTGTATTGTTTTCCGGTATGACTCTGAGCAAAGTCGCGTGTCTTGTTGACCATATACAAACAGCTTGTGTGATTGTCATCGAAAACCTCAGCCATGCTGAAACGAGCGTCCTTGAGCTGAGAGAGCTGACAGATCATTTTCTACTACCTAGACTTTTTCAAATACAGTATGTTATTAGGCCCATGTAATGTCAAAAGCGGCAACACATTGTGACAGTCTGTCACATACACTCTGCCTTTTCCCATTGTGCAAAACGATGCCACAGTGAATGGCTTCACAGACTGACAGTGCTTAAGCTTATGAGAGACACACATGTGTGGACATACATCATTATCTTATGTGGCTGAAGCAGCATAGCAGTGAACGCAGGGTTGTCATTAAACTGTCTAGAGCCAACCCACATCTCCTGCTGTCCGAGTGGGTTTCTCAGCTCAGGTGGATAGAGTGTGTGGGAGTTCTCGCTTATGTTTTCATGTGTGTGTGTGTGTGTGTGTGTGTGTGTGTGTGTGCTTGTGTGTGGGGAGTGTTGGGGGTGTTGGACGGAAAAGCTTTAAACCCAAACAGGTGGAGACTGCACTGTGTGGGTGGTCTGAATTGGCATCCTGCTGAAAGAACTAAAAAAAAAGTTAGTCACAAGCCTCTGGAGGGTATGAATAGAGGACCCGAAAATCTCACTGTCTTTGGGTGCCTAAGTCTAACATTTGTGGTGGACAAGATGCTACACTCACAAAGAAGATATGAGAGACCTAAAAAGAATGATTTACTGCATGCAAAGTCTAGATAGCAGTAACTTAGCCATATATTTTTCCGTGTCAGATATATATTTGTAGGAACTTGGTGCACGTTAGTTTTCATGCAGTTTAGGACATTTGTTCTGTGGAAGCACCAGAGACAGCTGCAAGTCATCTTTGCAAGATAGTTTTCCAAAGTCTCTTTAATCTTTAGAATTAAACAGGCTGATTTTGTTACACTACTTTATGTGTATGTTGATTATAAAATGTTTTTTATGTATAAAACTGTTGTACATTGTATAATGTACTTGTTCTCTCAGTGAGGTGGGGGTTAGAGTGATGTTCTGGTGTGTTGCAATATGGTCTAGGCCACACTATGCCACAACATAAATAACACCCGTACCCCCGATTCTTCAAGTTCTCATAGATGCAGTATTGCAACTGATGTTATTTTCAGAAATGTTGGAAAGCGAGCTATAACAAAAATCCAATTAAAATGAGGAGAAAATGAGAAAAAAGGTATTTCAAAAATCTGAGTAAGTAAAAAGAAAAAAGCAACTAATCTAAAACTATAAATAAGACAAAACAATTGCAACCAAGCAAATTATTGCAAATTTAGATTCAAGGGACACTACAATATATTTCAGATTCCCTACAATATATAATACATGCTTTTACAACAGTTTGAGATGCTATTTCAAAAGAAAGTCTCTACCCTCAAATAAGGTATAATAAGCACTTAAGGATAACTGAGCTCTTAAGCTAACATTTTAAAGACTCTCAGACTGGGGCTTTCAGGCTGTTCAGTGGACTGTCAGAATACACACACGTGTGTGTGTGTGTGTGCTTCTGATGAAAACCTTGCACATTTTGTGTCAGAAGCATGTCAGAAGCAATCCCATACATCTCCCATCTATGATGAGTACAGGGAGAATAAAACGCACTAGACAGCAAAACCATAAGCTATACATTATAACCCAGGTGGGCTAAATCAAATATCCTCAGGGGCCAAACTCAGCTGCTGAGCACAACTTTGTGAAAAGTCTTCAGAGACTATGTCTAAATGGTGCCACATTATGTAAAACATTACACTCATCAAAGAGACTGGGACAAGAGAGGATGAGAGAAAATGACTGTTACTGTTATGTGTATGTGTGTGCGCTCAGATGTTGATCTCACTCCTACAGAGAGTGTGAGGCTTAATTAGTAGCTGGTGTGCTGCTGTTTCCTCATGAATTAACACCCATAATATGTGTATGTGACTGTTAGACACACTTTTTTACAGCCACATACACATACACAAACACGCACACACACACAAACCCCACGCACACTCCACTGCCACTCGGCTTCCCACCTCCACTCAGAAGCCCCAAACATTTAGCATTTGTGTGCCATACAGTCTGGGTTCCGGTCTCTGCAGCTTATTGGAGTCCCACAAACACTGCTCGCTCAAACGCAGCAATTTTTCCCCACACACCCTGCCGTTTTGAATAAATACGTAGCATTATGCAGAACAGTGAAAGTGATTACTTGCTTTTAAAGGCTTTTATGAATATTTATAAAGGGTTACTGTCACTGCTTATTTCAGAGGTTATTTTGTTATTCCGTTTGGGGCTCTTAACATTCTTTGAACAAATCTTTGATGTCCCTTCTCGGGCTAAATTATTAAGTTACAGTTGGGGCAGACGACGGCATGGGGATATCACTGTATTTTCTACATAGTGAGAGAGAGAGGGAGAGAGAAGGAGAGAGAGACTTTTTGTGCGTGTACGTATGTGTTTCTGTGCGAGTAGCTAAAGGGAAATATCAGTCACAGGCGACTAAAAGCAGACGTTTTTTTCTAAACGTAAAGAGCAGGAGACAAGAGTGAGAGGTTAATTCAGCCGTTACAATATTTCCCTGCGAGGGCCTCATCAGTATCATTGCAAATGAAACCATTTGTTCTGTACAGCACTCACTCAATGAGAATGAGGAGAGGGAAAAAGAATGAGAGCGATATAGAGAACAGCCTCTAAGAGGATAGGGAAGAAGACAGACGACTGGAGAAGAGGTGAGAAGAATACAGCTGCAATTGGCTTCCCATTTATCATGGAATTTGGTTTGGCTGTCATAGCAGATTCACAAACACAGCCCGGGGGGGAAGCACTCGTCTTGGTATGAGCTGATTCAGTTTGAAATGTCATTTAATATATTAGCCGGAGCTTAATGGATTTGATGGTTTATACCTGATGACATGGCCTCCTCCCCTAGTGGGAGCCATCATAGCGTGTTTACTGAAAAATGCTACACTACAAAGTCTGCTACAACTCGCTGGGAAATGATTCCATTAGCCAAAACATTACAGTTTCTTACACCTGCTAAGCTCAGAACAGACAGGACATCATGCTGGTCCAGACTGGTCATGGTTTGAGTAAGAATGAATCAGAGAGTTCATATGGTTTGGATATGAACTGGCAGATTAAAACCGCTAAAACCACCACAAAAGCCAAATGCCCCTTATAAAGCTTTATTTATTTTGTTATTCCGTTTTTTCACAAAGTGCAGCCATGATTGAGCTGTCAGAGATGATGTTTTGGTTTATTATTCTCCATCTGTGAAAATAATTATTCGAATTCCTATTCATCACAGGTAAAAATGGACCTTCTGCTGTAATGCATGAATTAATTGTGGAGGGTAAATCAGTAACTCAAGCTCTCAGTTATGACATTCAGTTGTCTACAACTAAAACATATGATAATATACACTTTGTATTTAGGTTATTTAGGTCATAGACGTCTGTGGGGGAAATGTCACTCTTGGTTAAAATATATTTTTCTTGTTCTACGTTTGAGCCTTTGATCTACAAAGTCTAAATGTTCAAGATTTAACCAAATCAAATGTATGTTCAGGAAAAAAGACTCAGCACGGCTATAAAGAAGCTTCTTTGCTTCAGGGGCATTCTTTACAAATGATATTACTGCAGTTACTGATATATACATCATCTCTAGGACTGCTTATAGTTTAGGGATCCTCAAAGGGGGGTTGCATATTAAAGTAGGTTACTGTTTAATGTGCATTTCAGTGGGGGCAATGTGTACTAGGGCGATCTGTCCTACTGTGTGCATATAGCAGAGGCTGCTTGGTTTTCTACAAGCATAGGAAAGGGCTAACCATGCCTGTCATCTGTCCCTGTCTGAAAATTCTCTGGGAACAAGTTCATTACTGAGACAGCCAGCTCGTTTCACTGCATCCATCACCCTTTGTTCCATCTCAAAGATTTCCAAAGAACCTTCCAGAAGAAGGTGGCCTCACAACTGCCTGCCCAGCGTTAGATAAAGGTTCCGGCGTTGCCATGGAGCCCACCTGTTCATGACCTTGCGGCTGAGCTGGAGTTCATTAGTCACAAAGCACAGCCGTAGACCATTCACTCAGCCCGGCCAGTCAGCCAGCAGCATCAGCAGCAGTACTGCGCAGGAAACTATGACCATCATCCTGTTACAGGACAAAATGTGCAAGGTTTTCATCAGGAGCACACACACATACACATACACGTGTTTACGTACAGTATGTACATATGTACATATGTATATGTCCAGCACACACAGGCATACTCACATGTCTTGTGCATCACTGAAGGCAGCTGGTGAGAGACAATGCAATTTGCAAATTCTTCTGATAAATCATGCTTGGTGTTTCATCTTTTATCACTGTGCTGCACAGAACCTTCTCTATCGCAGCCATTTCGGCCTGACATTATAATTCAACACACACTTGGCGTTTCTGTTTTCTCCACCAGAAAATAGAATTTCTGTCAATTTGATTTGCTACCCTTTGTTTTCTCATTATCTTCGGTGCATGTTCAGCTGCATTTCCCTCATTCAAATACCCCAGCTACAGTTTCGTAAAGAAAAGGGGGAAATATTCATTCTGGATTTGTAACCAAAGACATTGCTCATATCTGCAAAAAAAAAGTATCGGTTCAATTTTATTCATCCACCTTTCGAAATATTCAAACGAATAAATAGGGTCCTGGCCCCAATTCACAGGGAAATGAATTCTGAACAAGATGACAAATGTGCTGGGAATAATTCTCGACATGATGATGGAAGCACTTCCCTTTAAATGGGGGATGGCTTTGCAATGCTAACCTCCTTCTTCTTGGCTCACAAAAGACAGATTTCTCTGCTTCTCTGGACTAGAATAGCTCTTACCTGTCTGATTATTCTGAGCCTAGAATTGCAGTCTTTGGGAAACACAGAGGCCTCTTTGTAACTGTGAAACCAACACCCATGGTCTGTTCACAGGAAAATAAACTTCTTTTGAAGTAAAACAGACTTCAGGCAAAACAGGCAGTTACTGCTTCAGTGCTTCAGCATTTTCTTTTTTTATAATTTTATCTCTATTTTGGGCTGTTCAGGAATTGAGCCTTGGTGCTAGATGCAGGTAGTGTTTGGAAAACACACAATATACCAGGTGCTGAGGGGAACCAAGCTGAAGGAATTGTCACCCAGAAGTAAAAAAAAAATCACGATTTATCTACTCCTGGCATACAGGCTCCCCCTTTCCCCCATAATCTTCTATTAACGCAAAATTCATGCCCTAATTAATCTCCACCGTAGAGAGATAGGCTGATCGTTTACCAAGAGCCCCACAAGAAGTCGATGGGCCTCACAAGCCACATATTCATATCTCATTAGATCCAAGGCTGATCTCTTAAGCGGACGAGGATTACCACACAATACTGGGGGTGTCAGGGGCCAAACCGTCTAAGAAATGAAAGAAAATCACATCAGGGCACTTCTCTACCACATCTCCGTCCGCACTGCCGAGATCATATCACACACTTGACTGCAAGTGGAAAATCAATACGCTATGGCCAAGTTCAAAAAGAATCCTCATTAAAAAAGGAGAAGGCAGCATTTTCCAGGCTCTGGCCAAGTTGGTCCAAGGTGCAGGAGTTAAGCAGGAGGGATTCTTAGCATTGTTAGGCAAATCGATCCGTTCGTTTGGGGGGACGTTGTGGGGGGCATAGAAAGGAACAGAAGCTGTAATAAGATTTATGCTGAAGTGTATTCACAAAATGCTACTGTCCAAAAACAGAAATGAAAGAGCATACGGCTAGAGCGACTAAATGCCCACCTCAGCAGGTATGAAATTAGCTGTGCTAACACCAGTATGTTCCGGTGCGCTCAGAGCCATTTTGTCAGCTTTGTTGCTGTGGATCCTAAGCTCTTGCTCCCGGGTGTATTCACGACTGCGTAAAAAGTGCTTTTAGCTAGAACGCAAAGAGAATCCCATTAATCTGGATGTCAGATACATTCTTTAGGTTCAGCTTTTCAATGTGTGGGCAGTGGACTTGACCCTTGAGTGTTTGCTTTTTAGTTAGCCTCACTCTTACAGAGTGATCTGCACCAAGACTTTTTTCTACGCAAACCTGTTTGAACAAGTTTTCATACAACTGCAGCTGAAAGCTAACTGCAAGCTTTTGCTCCATGGAGCCTTTTGTGTAAAACATTTCAGGTGAAGATGAAAATAAATCTATAACATGAAAATAAAACTGTAAACTGTAATCCAGTTTTAAGGCTGTGCTTTGGGAGGTTTCACTGTTACAGGATATATTGACAGAATTCCTGACTGGAGCAGATTGTGTGTAGTGATATGGAGTGTAGTTTAGAGATCTATATGCTGAGGAGGATGGTTGACATTTCCAAATCTTTGGGAGATTCACAATGCTTCAGGTGTGCTGGAAAGAGCCTGGCATTTTGGAATCAGCGAGTGTTCGACAATGCCTTGGATGACCGCAAAAGGCAATGACCTTTTGCAAGCACTTCAGTGGTGTTCTCAATCCTTTTACCCTTTTTAGATGTATTACTCACCAGTAAAAGTAAAGAGTACCATTAAGGTAACAGTTATTTGAAGAAGTGCATATCTGAAAATGGAAGGTGCAAATAATATGATAGAACTGGGTGTTATAGATGGGAGATATTTGGCTAAAGGAACAGGAAACATGGTGGATGAGCTTGTAGGTTACACAACATTAGCTCCCTGCTTCAATTTCTTTCTAGCAGCTAGAGTGCAAGTACTGGTCTATTGACAAGATTATGATATTGATTTCTTAGGTGTGAATACACATGCATGGAGAAGGTGTAACTTTTTAAGTAAAGGTCAATGTATAGTCAATTGTAAAGCTGTTTTCTTATAGATGATAGAAGACCATTTTATGACCAGATGTATGCTTTGTTTTTCTTCACTGTTGGCTATTTATCTTTTCCCTCAAGTAGATATCAAAACTTAAACATGTACACCCTGGTACCTTCTCAGATTTTAGAACCAAGTGAAGCTATCAGCCAACAGTTCTGAGATGATTTGGACTTCTGGTTATTTTTGCGTTATATTGGTGATTTTGCTTGTTGTGATTATCCTGGACTGAGGAATTGTAATCAGTGTGTTATCTTACACTGTAGGACATTATCTTTTGCTGAAGGATGTTTTGCATTGAATTGGTTAGTGGTGTGATACACTACTGTCGGTCTGAGGTATATCAGATACTTGTGTCCACCCACGTTTCATTATACAGTTCTTGAAAGTAAATTCCAAAACAGAAATTTGGAAAATATAACTAATTAATTTACCATATAGACTGGATAGCAACTCTATCGATCGCAAGCTTTATTAGTGTGGAGGTCATAAAGGGGTAGTGCAAGCCTCTAGATATTCCCTGCTCCCTCATAACCCCCAGAGCCTACCCTCTGTCTCCTGCATCACAGCTCCGCCTGTGATAAAGATGGAATGTGTCCTACAAGCCTGTTACGCTACACTATGCTTCTCGTTACATTGGGTGGATGCTCTGACACTGATAGCCATCAAACTGTCACTATCGGAGGAAAGAAAGAGGAAGCATGAGCATCCTATTTTCCACATAAATAATCTCTTCTCTAAAGCGGCATCAAGCTAACTGGGGTTGTAATTAATTTCTCTGGGTATGTTTTTTTCCCCTCCCTACAAGCAAATTGAGATGGATGATATTTCATCTTTGAATCTCTGCCTAGTCACTATGATGGGTGTCAGATGGGGAGAGTAGTTTTGCATGCCTTACACTCTATGAAGGATCCAAAAATGAGGGATTAGGCAGTTTCTTTCCACTTCATGAAGAAGGATTAACAGACACACACACACACACACACACACACACACACACACACACACACACACACACACACACACACACACACACACATACACTTCAAGAGTAGGAGATTTGCTTGTCTGATCAGGAACTTTAGATGCCACAGCCCATAATTACACTGTATATCAGTAGATTACATAGAGCTTCTGACTACCAATTAAACTTTCACACTCATCTGAGGACTTGTCCAAGGTCTCTTATTAAGGCTTTGGGAAGTTAAACTTGTGATTGCACTCATAAGAATTTGTAGGTAGGTTTTTTTATGAAATCCAGTAAGGCTTTTCACTTGACCTGTCCATGCTCCATCCAGAGATATATTCCTGCATAGCAACTGTTGCTAAGTTGAATGGGCTTTGAATAAACACTGGCAAAAATCTCATTCACCCAAAGAAAGATGTTTTTTTGTTATTTACTATGTGGTGTTGAATTTACAGATAAAACTGCTGTGCCACTGAGGTGGACTACTCTGCAACTAATAACAATAATGGACATGCTATTGCTCTTGTTTTCAATTACATGAAAAACTACACACTGTTCTAACTGAACAGTGTAACCTTTCACAAACACACAAACACACAAACACACACACAAACAGACAATTTTACATAAGGAAGTTTGTATGTGTGGGCAAAACATGGACACACATATTCATGCTGTTTCTATGGGGGCCATTTAAGTGAGAGTCCTTTTTTGTTATCAATTCCAAGCACATGTTTGTAAGCTATAAAATGATGTGCTGTGCTGAAGATGATGCCAACGTGAGTCAACATTCGCGTAGTTGCCACAGTTTTATTCCCTTCTGTCATTCCCTTTGAACACCTCTTATCTGTTTGGCTAAAACCATTCTGAATCCCTCAGTCCTATGTGTCACTGTTTCATTGCTCAAATAGGGCAGTAACCCACAAACAAAGCTATTTCAGCAAGCCAAACAACATTAATACCAGCGATTGACTGGATTACTGAATATATTCATCAAAGGTACTGCCGAGCTTTCTAGAGTGGCGAGCAGGCGTGCCAAGATAGCGGCAAGTGTATCAATCGATTTCAGAGCAGTGTGTGGAATCACAACATGAGAGAGAAAAGAGAGAGAGATAGAAGAGAGAGAGAGAGAGAGAAAAGAGAGAGAGAGAGAGAGAGAGAGAGAGAGAAGAGAGGGATACAGCGAGAGAAAGAAAGAAAGAGAAAAAATAGAATGTGCATAGTATTAAGTGGTGGTGGCGTTTTTGGTTTCAATAAATGTTAAAGAGGAAATATGCAAAACTCACTTTAAAAAAAACAAGTTATAATAGGTCTATGGGCTATACAAAACATGTTCATGAAGGTCTTTTCACAAAATCAAATAAAGGGATATAACCAGTTTTAATCTTCACAGTTTTGTTAGTTTTTAAAAACATGCCGTTTCAGGGCTCTATCCCTTTCATGCATATAAGCTGGCCACGCCCCACCCATCCCATGCTCAACCCACCCCTAACGCTGCTCGATTGACACATGCAAAACTAAACAAAACAAACAAGTTAGTTCATGCCACTGAGTGGTCAGGCGCGTCTAAATTCAGGTCTTGGGGGTTGGGTTCTATGCAAATTCTATTCAAATTGGCCTAATGAGACGTTGCACTAGGCCCATAGACCTATTATAACTAATGTGAATTTTGTATAATAGGTCCCCTTTAAGTTTCCAACTAAAGAGAGGATCCCTGTTTGGTAATTCACAATGAAATGTAGAGCTTCCCTCCTTCCCTCCGTCTCACACTGTTGATTATATTCTAAATCTGTCATAGTCACATTTCTGTCTTCGGTTAGGGATTATGCAAATGTAATCTTATCACAAACTTTATTTCCATGGAGCATTTAACTTTCTCCTCACCTGGAGTGAAAGCAATGTGAATCTTGACAATTCTGCTTAATCTGGGAAGCTCACTCATTCTGCTTATATAGTCTATACCTTTGTTACATTATTTTTGTATTATCCAAACTGTAAATAAGAAATCTATATGGTAAATAAATAACTTGTTTACTTAACAGTTCCACATTCAACTTATAATGGATAAAAAGTTTCCAGGCTTGATTTAAGACCAAATATTTGGCAATTGATAAAGATGAATAATAATAATAATAATAATAATAATAATAATAATAATAATAATAATAATAATAATAATCAAACTACTTCTACTTATAATAATAACAATGATCGTTTTGTGCTACAGAGTTACAAAGTGCTTTACAAGTATAGAGCCCTGACCCCTTTACTCTTGAGCTAGAACTTAGGTACAACCAAGAACCCTGAACTCTGACAGAGAATCTAAGTCTATATTCTGGGTCATAAGGGAGCAGCAATTCAACAATGTTGCTGTGAGCTAAAACATGAACTTGTTAGTAAAACATTAAAATTATACAGCTTACTGGTTACAAGTGAAGAGCAGTTAAAACAGGGCTGCTGTGATCTTGTCTTCCAGTATTAGTTAAAAGTCTAGCAGCTGTGCTTCGTACCAGCTGAAGATTTTTTTGGCACAACCCCAAGTACAGCCACAAAAATTTGCAGTAATACAATTTAAAATTAAAGAAATGCACAGACCTTCTCAAGATCAGGCCAAGAGGGTAAAGACTTTTTGAGATGTTACATAAATGAAAATAAACATGACTTCACAACTTTTCAAATGAAAGGTCACTGTCAAATATTACACGCAGGTTTCTGGCAGTAGGTTTGGTATCTGCAGATAGGGATCCAAGACATTCATGAAAATTGGGGATTGATTAAATTAGTATTTCTGGCTTGTTTTCATTTAGAGAGGCTTTGGAATATCCAATGCAATGCCAGACAAGACTGTCCTGATCACTGTTTTTAGTGCCAAAAATTATACCTGATTTTGTGTTTATATATGAGATGTAGTGGCAGTGCATATAGTCTACAGTGTCAAATCATCATGAGCTGTAAGTAAAGGTTGCTGATTACTTTAGTGAGAGAAGTGTTGGTGCTATGGTGTGCTGACTGAAATTTTGTCAATAATTTTTTTTTTTTTTATATATAAACTTTACATTCACATCTTCCTCTCTAACACTTTTAATTAATGTATTTATATTTATTGGTAGTGTTGAGATTAGGTTTCTTGAGAAATTAGCAGACTACTATATGCTCAAGGCTGGAGGGAACACAGCTGGCGAACAGAGAGCTATTTACAAAAAAAAAATCTTACTTAAAAATCCAACAGGTAATTGGTATGAAGGACTTTGGCATGTTTTGCAGTATTGAGAAGGAATAGGTTCATTAATAAGGTCCCACTTTTAAACCCTCCCATTCCAAGAAAAGATGGTAATGGAGTATATAAAATTGTGCAAACAATTCCATTATCAAGATTTCATTTTATACAAACTAGAAAATTAGTGGAAATGAGTGGCAAATCACACACACACACACACACACACACACACACACATACACACACAGGGGTGCCTGAGGGTAACATCAACCCTTGTCAGCAATGGGAAACTGAGTAAATATTTTGGGAAAACTGCGAACATGTAAATGAATTATGTATTCATTATTAACTGAATTATGTCCAGCTCTGTGAAAATAAGGATGTGAGTAAATCCAGTTAGCTGCAGGATGCTGACATATTAGCTGAGCTAGCTCTAATAGCAGTGGGAAGATTCTCACAATGGAATACTTTGTGAATACACAACAAAATAAAAACAACAAATTGGCATCAAGTCAGTCTAACCTCTGCAAACCACTGTAACAACATTAAATCTATCCATACTACAACATTAAATCTATCCATACTACTGCTTCTCTGTAGTCTAATTGGCATCATGGGTGCCCCTCTGTAACTTCTGTGCTTTTGTATACATCGCATTTTTGTAAGCTAAGGAGAAAATGTATTCAATAGCATTACCATTAGCATTACCTGTTGCAACCCCTACCAAATAACTAACAGAAATACAATGTCTTGCAAAAGGATTTAACACTCAAAAGTTATTAGATTGCCTGGATAACAAATTACATATACAAAAATTCTAGCCAGCGTTTTTATTGCAATCAAATGTGCTCTTAAAGTATATTTTAAGTTTGTCAGTAGGTATTTAAAAAACAAAACTGTTGGGTAAATATATGTAGTTTTGCACACTGTTTGAAAGTTACCCTGTCAAGTTCTTCGAGTTGGTTGAGTGATGCTTGGGGCCTACACTTTTCAAATAGATTGGACCGAGATCTACACTTTGACTTGGCCATGTAAGAACATTCACCTTTTTGTTATTCAACCACAGGTGTGTTGCTTGGGTATTGTGCTTTATATTCTTGTCATGAGGTTTCTCCTATCTTTTAGTTTCTTAATACACTGAAGCAGACTGTCTTGCACCATCCATCCATCCATATATCCATCCATTTTAACAAGATGCAGTCCTAGCTGAAGCATCCCTGAAACATACTTAAATGTTGGGATTATTTAAAAAAAAAAAGAAAGCTTGTGCCGCACACAGCATTTTGAATTTTGGTCAAAAGTGCTCAATCTTTGTCTCATCTGATCATAATTTGCTAGATTACTCTGGATTACACCCTCCCAACATTGATTAATGCACCCTAGTTTCAAACAGAACTGACTGGAATAGCCAAAGGCTAGTATATTATTTTGTAGTATTTTTGTGAAATCTGTATTTATATTTTAGAATATTCTTTCATTGTCATATCTTTCCTTCTGATCCACAGTGACCAATGGTTCAGTGAGTGTTCAATCCAGAAAAGGTGAAACGTTTCTATGACTAACAGATTGTTAGGGCAATCTTTCATATGTTTAAACTTTAAACCTTTTGATGGAATTTTGTCACAGAATATTTGTAATTATTTTTTTCAAAATAATATATGACAGCAGAAAATATTAAAAGATCAAAGTTTCATTTA
>JBBPDH010000007.1:11832819-11844147 GCA_037974565.1 Clupeocharax schoutedeni
CATCCATCCATCCATCCATCCATCCATCCATCCATCCATCCATCCATCCATCCATCCATCCATCCATCCATCCTACTATGCTGTGGTCCTGTCAAATAAAATTAACTGTGCTGACTTGGACTACCAACACTGTCTAAAACTCAAAATTATAGCCCTGCTACTTGGGAGCTAACATCTATATAATGGAATGTGTAGTTCCATCTATATAACATCTATATAATGGAACTCTATTGTAGTTAAACATGTAGTTAAAATATTGAAAATACAGGAACGATCTCTTATATCTTATGTAAAGATATCATATAATCATATCGCCCACCCCATGTTAGAGGCATTTTGAACTGATTAAGTGAAGGATGCAGCGTACTTTAGTGTGATTGCAATTTATTGTGCACCTAGAAGATAAATTAGGGAATCGGCATCACGAATAGACTAGACAAAAGCCTGTAAGTGTACAGTTTTTTTTTCTTCAGTCTCAAACCACCTTGTATTTATTGCACAGATCCTTGTAATGAGAGGAATTCAATTAAACAAATTAACCATTATCTCACACTTATAATGATACTCAGTGGAAAGTGTGTGCGCGTATGTGTGCTGAGGGTGTGCGTTTAAGTGTGTGTGTGTGTGTGTGTGTGTGTGTGTGTGTGTGTGTATGTGCGGTAATAAGGTAGAGGGATGCACACACTCACACTAGATCGCTGTATTTGTGTGTGTGTATGTGTGTGAAAAATCCAACATAAAAAATGTGAAAGACTCTTTTTTTTTTTTAGGTGATTTTACCAGAACATCTCACGCAAACACTTGTGTAAATCCCTGCTCTATTTAAGCTAACTGCAAACTGAGCCGTTTCCTCCCTTTTCTGTCTTTAGATGATACAGGAGCAGTGCCAGCCTGCCAGTGCAGTGATGTGAAAAGGTTTTGCAAAGCCAGGGGCTATCTCTCATGGTTACAGCCTGACAGCAGTTGTTGGAGATCTAGGGGATGTTTTTTTGCCTCTTTTTTTGTCTTTGTGGGAAGTGGTGGTTATTTATTTATTTATTTATTTATTTATTTATTTATTGCTATTGTTTCCTCTTTTTCTTCTGACTATTTGTTTTAATTTTGCTTGTATTATATGATATAAATATCAGTTATTATCGTTTGTTCTCTATTGTTATTTTATACAGTTACCAGTCATAGAAATGGACAGTTTTCGGGAATTTGTCTCAAAATCCATGAGTGTGACACAGAGGGGCTCCTGATTGGCCGTTGCCTGGCTCATTTTATGGTGTGGTATCGTGTGTGTGTGTGTGTGCGTTGGTATGTTACTGTATATTTGTTTGGGACACTGGGGACAGGTGAAATCTGTTTGCTGCTGTATCTCTAATGGAGTTCCCCCTGCTGGGAGAATGTGCTTGTCTCTGGTGTTGTGGTAAAGAGCAGAGATGCACATTACAAACGCAATGGCCTATTGTAAACACATGGTGGTGAAATACTCATGGTAGATTAGATAACCCAGGGCCCTCACATCAACACTGGGGTGTATGTGTGTGTGTATGTGCGTGGGAGTGCATATGGTGGCGGTGGTGGGGGGGCACAGTGACATTAAAGCAGTGGCAGAAAAGTGCCGATTTCCCATTTAACACTCCATTGAGTTCTGGGTTATTCTAAGTCGTGGCTGGAGTCGAGATGGTGGCATTACCTCACCTCTTTCATGATACACCCCCCTTCCCTCACACAGGCCATGGGCTCCATTTGCCCACAATGGAGTCAGAGAGAAAAGACATGCTGCGACACGATGGGAATGGCCATCATGCCTAAGAACTAACAATGAGCCACCGCTAAACCCACTGGCTTTTTGTTATAAAGAAAGAGGAAACCTGGGGAGCAACCTTGAACCAACACATTTAGCAGAAAACACCTTCTGTCACTTTTTTCTGCCTTTATGGGCACTAGAACAATAACATGATGTGTACAATGATTATACAAGGAAAGAGCTGGGGGTAGAAAGAGTTAATACACATATAAACTGTGCCTGTCTCAGCCCTGGCCTAGACCTGTTTGCCAAGAAAGACCTGGAAAACTCAATTAAAGGGCCAATTTTCCTCAAGACACAAGGCGATGTGAAATTATCCCTGCCTGTTAGACCTGTCACTTCATTTCACTCTAATTATTCCTTCTGATCCCAGGGACCTTTTAGCTAATTGTTTTCTCCCGTCTTCTTCATCATGTTTGATGTGACATTAAGAATCTGCTACATAGCTTTAAGCCTCCAGGAATTTCCACACCATAATACCAAGGACATTAACACATATGTACTTGAGACATTTGTGTCTTTGTATGATTCTGTAAATCATTTTTCACAGAACCGAAAAGCACACATCTACACAAATAGAAAGACTTAAGGTCAGATGGTTTATTGAAAGATTTGTGGTCTTTACGGGACTGATCTTAGAGAAAAGTAATATTTTGCAATTGCCAGTTTACTGGCGAAAAGTAAGCAAGACTATGCTTCAGTGTTCCCGGAGTGGAAAATGAAATCCTTTTCTCAGCTCAAGAGTTACTGTGAGCCCCCACGTCTCATCAGAGCATAATAGTTCCCGCTGCTGCCTCATCTCCACCCAGGCTGCGTAAGAGGCTAGAGGCTGGCTGATGAGTATGTATATAGTGTATAGCCGGAGACAGCAGTGTTTCTTGATGAGGTTTTCTTCAGCTCCATCACCCCGCACACCCTGAGGAAATGTGGGCCTTCGGATTAGCCTTTTTAATTTGTGAATTGAAACTTGCATCATTGTTTCCAATTAGTCTGGCCTTGTTCTTAAACTGCTAGCAAAACGCCTTAAGAAGAAAGGGGGAAAATACGTAGAGGGGAATGGATTTAAAGTAATATTGAATCTTGCTCCGTCCAAAAGATGCCCCTAATCTCCCAAAAGAAAGGTGAGAAAAGGGGTTTATTGAATTGAGTGCTGCACAAAAGCTACAGACTTCATAGCATAACTGGTCTCTCAGGTGCTTGTGCTAAATTAACTGGGAGATATTCCAGACAACAGTCATTTGACATTATATAATTGTTTTAGTAAAACCCTTTGTTTTAAAAGCATGCGTGGAAGCTCTTGCATTATGGGACAATGGGTTGTATCAGGCTGGTGCCTGCAGTTCATTAGTCTGTAGCTTGATTACTTGGCTAAATTGGGACATTAAAATGTCATGGGTCCAGGGTGTGGGGGAGATTGCCTTGTGCTGCTGTACAGTGGAAAATGTGTCCTTAACATGTGTCTGTGTGTGGCAGGTCATGTTTGAGAGAGCATTATGAGCATCAACAATGGAGCAGCAGAGCCTACTTCAGTGGGACAGCCGTGGGTCAATGGGTCAGAGAGCTCTTTCTGTGTGTGTGTGTGTGTGTATGTGTGCGTGGGAGAGAGAGAGAGAGAGAGAGAGAGAGAAAGAGAGTATGAACAGGCATAGGTTTCTGTGGATGTTTAAGAGTATAATACATATTTCTATTTCCCCCCCAAAACTGTCCAAAACAGTGTTGTCTTGCTGTATACTACTGGTTGTGTTCACTGGGGCTTTTTGAAAGATGTGAAAAATTGTTGCGGGCATTTTGATGTTGAAGCTTGACGTGGCCGCAACTTAACTATAACAACTTAATTAGCACGTTCCCGTCCCTTACTAAGTCAAGGCCACGTGTTAGTATGCAATTTTGATTAAGAAAGGATGTCACTAGCAGAGCTCTGTACAAAAGCCCCATTCGAGCTAGATTTGTTTTACCTGGGAGGTACCGCAATTTGAGTGCATAACAAAAAAGATCTGTGATTTGTATCTAGTGTAAATCGGCAGCATCCACAGTGTTACACAAGTCTTTTGTGTAATAATCCTGGAGTAAATTATCTACTATAATTCTCTGAACCTATTGGCTTCCACAGTAATAGTAGTCCTGTTAAAATGTACCCTCTGGTGAATAACAAAACCAGTAATAAACAACACTGCTTATTTTCTGTGAATGAAAGGAACATATCTTAAAAGTACTTCACATAGCAATCCAATTTCTGCCTTATTGGTCACCTCTTCATGAGAGTGAGCCCATTACTGGTATTCTGGTACAATAATGTAAATGTCTGGATTTTAACATTTCTGTCTATCTGGGGACATCTGGATAAACCACACAGTTACTCATAACTAACTGGTCAGTTCAATGCATTACAAAATATATTATAGGACCTTGATCCAGCTCTGGGCTACACTTGAATACTTGCAAGAGAAAAATTGCTGGTGGTTGCCATCCTTCAGGAGAAAGCAAAAAAGACAAGGCTGTCCATGAGATGTCTTTAGAGCTGGATTGTACAGCTATGGATGTGAGCTGACAGTAATGATTATTTTCTCCTTCATCTCACTCAGCATTGGTGTGAATGACTGAGGTCTCACCCCAGACTGCCTCTTATTGGCCGACACATAGGCACAATAGAGCGTGTTTAACTTGGGTGACCATTTTCAATGGACGGAGCATAATTTTTACATATTGTCAAGACCTGAAGTCTGCTGTTTATCGGTACATTCTTATGTCTGATTTTGAAAGCAAAAGTCAAATTTTTGACAGTCACCAAAATATTCGTAAATGCTGCCTCTCTCTTGCCCTACGCCTGCTCTGCCCAAACTTGTCTTTTCCTCCTTTCTTCATCTCTTCATCCCACAGCCATTCTAGGCAATCATTCCCTGCACTCCATCTCCCTCCATCACTGTAGTTCTTCAGGGATCATTTCCCTCTATCGTTTCCCAGACAAGCACATTGATGAGGTGCGCGGAAAGCGTATTGTCATTACAACAGAAAGCTAGCCATAATAATACGTTTTACACAGTCAATTTCCTTCCCCATCGAGCAGGGTCGTCATGACAACATTTTAAAACCCTAATGGTAAGGTGCGCCCCTTTTTCCCAGCTTTTCATACTCTTTTATCACCCTCTGTGACATGCTGCATCTCGAAAACTCCGAACGACTTTGGCTTTAAGACAGACGCTTGTGTTTTAAGAGCCAGAGTGGAACCAGGAGGTGGCGGAGGCAGTGGGAGTCAGGGGAGAGATTGCAGGGAACACATTCATTCCAGCAAAAAAAGAGAGTGTAAAGCTCCATCTGGAAGATTGCCCCAGGCAGAATCAGACAAACAAACAACAGCCTGGAGGTAGTCCTCTTTGGTTTGACGTATACAGACAGCTCGCCTGTCCGTGTCTATTTATGCTTTCCTTCATCTTTCTCCTGGTGTTCTCAGGTATCCAAGCTCATTATGAGGGGGAAAAAAGGCACAGTCAATTAAAGACTTTATTTATAATAAACATCTCTCCTGACATGTTCTTAGCCTTCCTGTGAATCATCTTTGGTAAATAAAGTGATTTGAGGCTCCCCTAGCATCTTCCCTAAATCCCAGCATGCACCGGGGCTCCTCGTACGAAGTTGGATGATTGACAGGTGAGTGAAAGTTATTTTGTGAGCGCAGCATTCTAGCTGTCACCTTCACTCCTGCTAGGCAGCCAGGGCGCCGTAACGAACTCGTTACCCAGCGCAGAAGCCTGCTATAACACCCACAGCCCAGGCAATTTTATGATTCATTTAGTTCAATAAAGAGTGTTTATTAAAGTTTACTTACTTATCAATAATGGCCTCTCTATTATTACGCCTTGAGCTGGGGACTGAAGGGGATTGGAGCTGATTGGTGAAGATGGAGATGTAAATGAGAAAGAAAGAGCGTGGTATTGGGATGTAGGCTGGGAGCCCTGGAGACAGAGGCACAGAGCTTTAATAATGTACAGGAGAGGCTTGTGTAGCACTGCAATCTTATACCATAACTTACATTGTTGTTTCACACAGTCACAGTCATTTTTAATACGCAGCTGTTCTTCCGTGTGTCAAGCAGTGCTACAGGAGTGTGTGTGTGTGTGTGTGTGTGTGTGTGTGTGAAGAGGGTGGGGTAGAGAGAGGAAGAGAGAGCATTTTTGAGTATTATGAACAAGTATGCCTTTGCTTGTTTTTGCTTTCGGAAATTCAGGTTAGATTTTTGAAAAAGGCTTAGAAAATTCTTAAATAGACTAATGACACATTAAAGGAAAAACATGGATAAATTAGATACTACATTGTATATTTAAGCAATTATCATACTGTCATGCTTTGTGGCATGTATGAAAAATTTGAGCAGCTTCTGTTGACCCCAATTTTAGCACAAGAGGAAAAGATTCCTTCCTTCTAAGTCATTTAGTCATTATTACCTGACCATTTCCAACCTGTCTATATCCATTAGATTTAAGGAGATGGATCTTGTTCCTCTCCATTTAAGACTAAATGTACTTCATTCAAAAAGCAGTCCAGACTGAAACAGTATGAAGGGGGCTTTAAAGGCTGAGTAGGAGGAAATGCAAAAATGCATTTGTTTTGCAGTTCTTGTCACTTAGTTTGGACTTTACAGATTTGGAAATGAACCCCACATTTTGAATCTTTACAACTTCTTAAACAATAAAAGCTAAGAAAATTCTGTTTTCCACAATACGAGTCCTTTAAAATATATTCTGTGCACTGTACAGTTTGATGTGAAAAGAGCCATCAGAAAAACAAGACAAAGGTTTTACTGTATGGTTCTTTATGGTAAAAATGTGTAAGATTACTCACTAGAAAATGTCTAATTAATTAAATATTTGAGCAGCAGTATCACTCATTTTAACACAGTCAACACACTTAAACCCAGTGATACGTGCACTGGATCTTTCCCCTTTACATACAGTTTTCACCAGTGCATGGGTGTTGTGTACTAAATACACAGGTATGTCTATGAACATTACTTTTACCCTTTTAGCAGATGCACTTATCCATAGTGATTTCAACCAGCAGGCAAAAATGTGCGCAAAAATACTTTTATTGGTATAGCAATAATATTAGTGTTGGTCTCCCATGCTTGGGGAAGAGTTTCTCCATGTAAAAGGTTTGAATATTAATACCACCAGGAAATGCATGAGAATCAAAAGTAGTCATATTTATTTTTTTAATTTTTATCCCTGACATTTGCTCCCCTCTAATTCTCAACCATCGCTCTCCCACTGTGACACAGCAGAAGACTGTCATTTATATGACTGCTGCAAAAGAAAGGTCACATGACTAAAAGAGATTTATAAAAAAAGTAACTGTAGAAAAAAAGGCATTTGTGGGTGATGCCAGGCCATTAGCGTGATGCATAAGGACATATAGTGATCAGACTGCGTGAGCCAATGCATTCTGTCCACAACTACACAGAGAGAGATGTTATAGTAGGGGTCTAGTTCATAAACCCCTCATTACAAAGGAGAATGATCATTTGAGAGTTCAGTGGTGTGAAAACCCCAGGCACTGATCTATAGAGAAGTGGAAAACAGTGATGCGGTCAGATGAGTCATCCTTCTCCATATTCTCACCAGTTGGTGGGGTACATGTATGTCTTACCCTGAGAGAATGAAACATACCTGAATGATTGACCCGTATATTGAAAGGCTCTACTTTTGGCTCTGTTATGCTGTAAGGGACATTTGGCTTGCACGGCTTGGGTCAACTTTTCGACTATGATATGGCCTTTACAGTCAATATCTCAGCCCAGCTGATTTTAGACTAACATATTAGACAGTGGTCAGTTTTCCCTTAATTCATCACCCATCTGTGACCATAGGGGAAAAATTACAGCCCCCTCCCAAGACACACACACACTGATAAGTGACTTCCTTAATTGTCAACGAAAATCAACTCATTAAACAACACACTGACAAATTACCTCCCCAACCCCCACTTCCACACCAACTGACAACTAAAACCGCTAGAAGGTTCCAGAAAATCTCTGTTATTTACAAACCTGAGGTATACTCTATGCCTGAACGGTGTCTGCATGTGTGCATATGTTTGTAAAAGATTTGTGTAAAATAGTGGTCAGGGCTGGAGTGAGATTAGAGAATGAAAAAACATTCTCTAGGCCTAGACCTAAGAACTGTGAGCCGTTTCTAATCAGCCAGTTAGGAGAACCAGAGGCCTCTAGGCCCATACATCACATCACATTAAACACACACACACACACACACACACACACACACACACACACACACACACATGTAATACCAGCTTGAAATAACAGATAACCCTGCCAACATGCATCATCATCCACTCCACTGCTGTCTTAATCTGCCTCTATACAGCTCAGTAATGAACTTAATTGAGGGGATAAATGACAAATTCCTTCTCTTCTCTCTCTCTCCCTCTCTCTCTCTCTGCATTGACGTTATCACTCACTGAAGCTTTATTGTCTTTGCCAACATTTATTTGAACCTTTCTTTATGTATGTCTGGTCTATTGCATGAAATAGTATACCGATTTGTTTCAGGACAGTGTACAGATATTTAATTATGTGAATATGTCCTAAAAAGGTACTGTATCTCTTGGAGAAAATGTAGCTTAGAACAAAACAATTCGTTCAAATATCAGCTTTCAAAACATTTAAATAAGTACACATCATCTACACTTCTGCTCACTCTATGACAAACTTACTATTGAAAAAAAAAAGCTAAGTCCTGTGCAAAAGGTGTACGATGTATTATTTTTTTCATTTTTTCGAATGTGTTAAATTAAGACAATAAATACAAATAGTGCATTAAAATGTGTAGAAAAAAGTTCATGCCATACTTTAGTTTGTTCCCTGCAGAAGACGATGTGCAGTATTTAAAAAGACTGCACATTATTTGTTTCTGTTCAATTAAACATTTTTGCTGTTTTAATTGTTTGGCCTTTTTAACAACCTCTGTTTACCTGTTCAGTTATTAGAATAATCAGTAGATGACTCAATTACTAATATAATCGATAGTGACAGTCTTAATAAATTATTCAAATTCTGCTTCTACTATAGCATAATCACATTTTCTTATTTATTGTCCTAATTTCTCTATGTTAGTATCTAAAAAATCCCAACACACACACACACACACACACAGTCACGCATGCACACATACAGCCATAAGCAGCAATTCCTCTAATCAAAGATTCCTCGGTGCGCAGAAGCCTCTGGCGTCGCAGGCCTGGGTGACAACAGCATTGATGCACAGTGAGCCGAGCTCTCCAGTGGGAAGGCTTCCGTTTGTGTACGACTGGACACTATTGATCAGCCAGTCACTCTGGGCGTGGTGTTCAATACATTTGGGTAGTGCAGGCATCAGATGTGATTAAAGAGAAGGAGAGCAAGTGTCCGTATGTTGATCTGCTTTCTGTTCGTCAGTGCAGGATTCTCCCCATCGCTCCACACTGCAGCCGCTCTATCACCTAATCGCTCGCTTATCACTGTGCGTGAGGAGATGCTCTGTCGCCCTCTGAAGATGGCTTATTTATTCACACAACAGAGCAGCCTAGAATATTAACTCCCAGCAACATTCTCTTCTGTTTTTCCACTTTGTATCTGGCTTTGTTTCAGGACAGTGTCTGATATAAGCTGCAGGAACTAGCATTAGCATGAGTTTAATTTTGATGATTATCATTCTTTACTTAAAATAAATAAAAAAAAAATTCTCTAAATTTCTCTGTCCTCAAATGCCTTCTTTTCTAGCTTTATAGAATGTGGGTGAAAATCCCCTTCAGTCTAATGAGGATTAGTAGGATTTGTTAAGTGTCCTGTGTAACACTGAATCCAGTTCGACGGTGATGAACTGGAGCTAATGAAAAGCAGACACATTGAAAATGGCAGTGATAAATCTGCCAGCATTTTTCCCAAGATTTGTTGAGCTTGTCTAATTTCTATATAAATTGTTTCAGCAAAAGTTGGTACACATACACATATGAGTACATTTGTCATATAATTAATTGTATTTGGTGGTAAACGGTAAAAAAAAGAAAAGGGTAAAGAGGGCGTTTGGCTGACAGCTTCAATCAGAGAGACTAACAATCATCAGTTACAGGGACAGTCCCCCTGGAGCATTAAGTGTCTTGCTCAAGGACACACAGTGGTAGAAAGCAGGGGTTTGAACCTGCAACTTTTGGCGCATCAGGTTCACAGGCATGTGTTTCACCAACTCGGCTACTTCCATAATTGTATATAGGTGCATAAGCCTTTTAGAGGCTATAATTACATGAAAGGGACAGTGGCTGTTATTTTGTGCTTTTGCCTCATTAAAACTGCTCTTATGAGAGTTTTCTTCTGATAGCATGAATACTGGCAGGGCATTGTTATGAAGCCATTAATTATCTGACAGTAAATATTGACTTGATGATTATAAACTGTATTTAAAACTTGTGACATCTTGTTATATATTTGATGTTAACATGGCTGTTAACATCAAATATATAACATGGCTGATATCTGACAATATCAAGCCAAATTGTGGTTTATTTTTACCATTTTAAAAATTCTGAATCACCACGACTAAGACTAATTGGTAATTTGGTAGATAACCACCAACATTGTCGACCCAACATCAGTGCAAACTGTCTGTAGACATTTTATAATTAGTGCCTCTTTTGGTAAATCTGCCTCAGAGAAGTGTGTTTTGGAGAATTTCTGACCAACAACAGTAAGGTGTGGTGTAGAGCTTCTGTGCTGGCACACAAAGGATCATAACAAATCCTGCATTAATAATTTCAGGCAGCATCACATAGTAATCTGTAATCTGAACACTGATTGTGGTCCTGCTGAAAACAATCTGTTGCTGAGGATAAGATTGGTTTCATTTCTTTTTACTTTTCTTTTTACTTCCATTGCTCTCAGAGTAATGGTATTTTTGCAGAGCCTTTGGTATTCCAGAGTGTTCCTTCTCGTTTCTCCCCACTGCACCCACTTTTTCAGGGTGTTTATGTTTCAATCAAAGGAGCCAAAGCACTGTGACCGTGAGCAAGCCATGCAGCCCCCATCTCGCAAATAAATACTGCACTGTTATACAGGCCCAGCTCAGCTACCTATACAGTGAGACAGCTCCAGGCTCAGGGGAACACTAGCCTACTTTATAGAAGTATAACCTGAAATGCATGTTTTTGAAAGAGGGACTGCAGTTTCCACCCGTTCCTAACCTACACAAGCGCACATCCTTGTCCCTACTACCCAATGGGGGCTGGTAAAACTAGAGAAGTCAAAGAAAAAAGAATTTAGTTGTGATGGGATAGAACAATGAAGGATCACAGATGAAGGATGTTTTCAGGGTAATGTAAGAGTTTGGCATTACCATCCATATTTATTAAGCATTTTTTCTTTATTATGAAAGATATAGAGTGTAGTGTTGTTCCGATACCAATACTAGTATTGGAAATGCTGCCGATACCACCAAAAAATCTGGCATCGGTATCGGCGAGTATTTGAGTCCATGTACCGATCCGATACC
>JBBPDH010000007.1:11844247-11879710 GCA_037974565.1 Clupeocharax schoutedeni
GGCCGATACCCTGAGCCCAAGTATCGGAATCAGTATCGGGAGGGGAAAAAGGGTATCGAAACATCTCTAATAGAGTGGTCTTTGTACATATTTTGTCAATTTGGCTTGAAAATACATCAGCTTTACATTTGCTAATTTTCTAATTTCAAATCCTAAATTTTGAGTTGTGGTGCCAGTGTTGTGTTGATGCCAAATCTCAAACTGGCCCACATTTAGTCATTGCTGGTACCTGGTGTTTGTCCTGTAAAGTCATTTGGACTGGACTGCTAGCCTTGTGACATGGGTATGATATAAACATCCTGTCATTGTCTTGAGGTCAGTTGTTGCTGGATACTGTGCATTTGCCTTTTGCTCTGATTGTGCATCAGTTAACAAAAAGAAACAAAAAACATAGTATATCCACTGACTCCTAAGTAAGGGTAAATCATGTAATGGTAAATCATGGGTACTAGTGATGCTCTGATCGATCGGCCGAAGATCGATATCGGCCGATAATCATATTTTATGACTCGATCGGTACTCGTTAAACTTGCCCGATCTTAGGAGCCGATCACAATTGATGACGTCAATGCGTGAGGGCGTACACAACGAGTGGAGATGTAAATGTTTTGGCGCCGCAGTTCTGTCATCGCCAGTGTGGAATTACTGCAACATTTCGAGAAACAATGAAAAATTTGCAGTTTATGTTCCAAAGAAATCTCACATGGAGGCGCATTGTCCAAAACATTTAATACAACATTTAATTCAGTATTACTTTATCTGAAAAAAAGTTAATGGTGATCAGAGAGCTTACATATCAGTTATATAAACCATCAGAATCGGCATTGGTATCGGCCGATCACCATGACAAAACCATCTGTACTTGGTATCAGTGGCAAAAATCCTGATTGGAGCATCCCTAATGGGTACACACCTGAATTTCAACTTCTGCTTCCAAACTTCCACATCCTATAATGTAGTAATCCAGCTGTTGTGGTCGGAGTAAACATGGGCCTCTTTTTAACGGGTCCGCATTCCTGGAGCTCAGTGTTGGCCAAGAGCAGGCTGTGGTGCCAGTACCACATGCTGCTTTGAGTTAGGCTGATACACCAAAAGAAAATCAGCCAGTGCTGTGATAATACAGCTGCCATGCTTTGGTTCTTTGGCCTGCGTGAGGCTATGCTTCATATCACTATGGTGGACTTGCTCTGTGAGGCTGAAATTTAAAATGGCAGGGCCACCACCATTCTCTCCCAGCTTCCATATCCTTTTTCACACTACAGTTGACAATCTGGGACCTCTGGAAGCCATGACTTTAGACTTCAGCACTTTAACAATTCATAAAAGTGTTGAAATCAATCAGAGCCGAGGAGATTTATTAAATCTCTCACTGCAGGCCGGGAGAGGGAAGCAAGAATGAGGCGTAAAAAAGAGGAAGGCGTAAAAAAGGGGAAAAAAAAGGCATCAGGGGTAATACTCACATTGGCTGACACAAGGGAAAAACGGCTTTTAAAGAGTTTAGCTTTAATTTCATTCAGGAGTGACATAATTGATTTTAATGAGATGTTTATAGAGTGAAGTGGCAGTGTTGCTAAATCATTTGCCAGTCTGCCTGTTGGGCTGTGCTGAGCCCTGCACTGGGGAAAAGAACAGCACACTCCAGCTTATGCAGCCAAAATTCACTAGGATCCTTTCTCTCTCTCCTCCCAAATGTAAGCAGCCAAATTTGACTAGGATCAAGTATCTTTTCCCGTCTCTCTGTCTCTCTCTTCCTGCCTTTCCCTCTCCCTCTATTGCTGTCTTGTCTGATTTAAAGCTACTATGAAGTCTCTTCAACAAAAATGTTTTCTAGAAAGAGATATGTGAATTGGAACGTTTTTAACATTTGCCTCTGTGCTGTAGCGTTAAGATCCAATTGTGTAGCACTCAGTCTGTTCCCTTGCTGCTCTCAGATGGCTGCTGGTTAGATGTGAGACTGTGCTGTAGTGTTAGCCAGGCTGGTGGATCCGTAGTACTTTGATGAAATTCTGAACACAACAAAGCTCACCTCCCAGAAGAGAATTCCATGCACCTTGTGGGCTTTGATTCTGCACCCCTTGCTCTGCCCAGCAGGAGACACACATACACACACACACACACACACACACACACACACACACACACACACACCCACACATACACATCCAGACACAGTAAAGAGAATGGCAGTGTGTTCAGTATTCAGAAGCAGACCTTGTCTCCTGCTCCTCTGGTGTTATTACTTATTTATTATTCATGATGCGCGTGTGGTGCTCATCGACTCTGCGCCGTGACTGACTGTGACGTGCGCTTGCTGCAGATGGGCGATGACGATGCCCCAGAGACTCGTCAGCGTTTCTTTGACAGTCCGATAGACGCCTGTCCTCTGGGACCTTCTGGTGTGACTGGTCATGCAGTGGTCAGGCTTGGGATGAATTGGGAGTGGGTGTGTTGGAGGCGGGGCCTTGGGATAGAGTGTATATGTGGAGTGAAACCATGCCATGCCGGCGTTTCAGCGCTTTCCCCATGTCCTCGGACCACCGGCTGCCACTTTCCACTCCAGTCTGGCTCTGATTGATTGACAGGCCAAACGCGGGGAACAAATGATTATGAAGCTGTGTACTGTGTTAGTGCAAAGATGATAGACAGCTCGCCCACATCCTTCCACACACACACACACTTGCCCATGGCCCTCACCTCCAGCATTCCTGTCCAGCAGCTGGTGGCCAGAACATTACCTCCTTCTTCGCCTGGCCTAGAGGTGAGCACAGGGCCCCTGCAGCACTTTCACACCCTCTCTCTTTCATCAACACTCTCTCATGGGCAGATTATTAATATCACACTCTCTCCTCCCACCCTCGGCCATCAGGGAGCCTTGTCAGAGGCAGCACCGGCATGCAGGGTGTGAGGAGACTCTTTATCTGCCCATTTTAATAGACTCTTGTCCTACAATACCTGTCTCAGCTTTTGTAGCACAGTCAGAATGCAAGACAGGCCTTTTAGGAAAGTATATTACTCACTTTGTCCTCAAAAATTGTGTCATAATTAAAAATAGTGAGGTTTTTTTTGGTGCTGTTTCCATGTTACACAATGTTCTACTAATGCAAACTGGCATGCTTTCATGACATCGTTGCTGTTAGAAAGCCTTCTTTATAGAAAAATATCTTAAACCTTTTTGAAAATATTCAAACTGCCAAAAAAAGGTAGTATTGCAGTGACATTTTTAATTTATTAAGCTTAATCCAGTTTCCAGGGCAGATGTGACTTGCAGCATTTTGTTCATAGTTTTGTATGTAGTGAGGTGCCTAAAGCTTGTGCTAGGGGAAAGAAGTTTGCTATAATAAAGGGGCTGCACGAAGAAACAGGTTGAGTCAACCTACCTGCAATTTTCGGCCATGCTGATTTGCCTTTGACTGGTATCAGCACAAACACGCAAACATCCCCCCTGAGCGATTCCTCCATATTATTACAGCAGACCTGTCTTTAGTCCTAACCTTGCAGACAGACAATCAGAGAGAAAAGCTGGAAAATGACAGGTTTGTCCATGATTTATTCAACAGGACAGCAATTTCTGACGCACCCCCTAGGCACGATTTCCATACCAACAAATGCTTGGAGCTGTTGTGATTGCTTTTCAATCATCCGAGACAAACACTAATTAGATTTTTTTTTCCTTTTTGGCCTGTGAAATGAGAGGTTTCTGATATTGGAAGCTGGCAAAGCTGTCTGGCAGTCAACCGCTACACACTTGTATCCGTGCCTCTTGCCCATCTGTTAATGCTATTGTTTTCCATGGAGCCAGCAACAGCTGGACTGTTCTTTGTAGTTTCAGTTGTCATGAACAAGTAGTGACTTTATTGTTTTGACAATGTCTTCTATAGTCTGGGTAGAATAAAACCCAGTACCAACTCCAAGTAACCAGCAGAAGCAGTTTTGCTGAATGTGTCTGTGTGCTTATATCTCCAGACGGACGCTGCTCTAATGTATGATGCTGTGCATGTGGTGGCTGTGGCTGTTCAGCAGTCTCCCCAGATCACGGTCAGCTCACTCCAGTGCAACCGCCACAAACCCTGGCGCTTCGGCAACCGCTTCATGACTCTCATCAAAGAGGTACGGTAAAAGGCCAGCAAAAGTTTTTGTTTTATGTTGCTGATCGGTGTGTCCTGTTTGTGATGTTTGTCTAAAAGCCTGGTCACCCTAGCACCAGTGTGTACAAATCTGCTCCTGGAGGGTAAGATTCCAGCACACTTCAGACTCCCTGAATCTGGCAATTAACCGAAGAGTTGATCTAGGAAGTGTGGTAATCACCAAAAACCAACACCACCACCTCCAGGACAAGAGTGCACCCCTGTCCTAACGTTTTCACTCTTGCAAATGGGACTGGTTGATAGTCTCAAAGGAACTTCTTGCAATCAAGAGTTTTATGTCACAAACTTCCAAAGTGAAAAAAATAATGTCCAAGCTTCAAGCCCCAAGTTCAGCTTTGGAGAAGCAGGCAACTTCACACTGACAAGTAACTTCCCTTGCACTATCAGCAGATCCCAAATAGAGTCTAGATTTTAGCACAGTATACGAATTCTCATGGATTGTCCTGAATTCTTGTGAAATCCAGTTCTAGACACTGAATGAATGTCCCAGAATCCTTTTCAATGGCCTTTTCATGACAGTGAGGCACAGGAAGGCAGTAGGCATTACAATAACTGAGCAGATTAGCTTCTGTAAACATCTACCTACCTGATTATTGCTACTTCCTCTGAAATGAACAAAAACATTTTGCAGGGTTGAGATGACAAGCCCTACTGTAATTTAATTTAAGTTTGTAGTTGGTGAGGTAGATTTTTGCTATACTGTAAGCCATGGCTGGGATAGTAGCTAAAATATGACACTAAGTCCCACCTTAGTCACAATGAAGTAAAAGCTGCATATACCGTGTGTGATTACAGTTTAAGGAGAGCGTCTCTGGATGACCATGAACTCTCCTCCTGGCAACCGATTGCTACTAATTATTCACCCTCATGCTGGTTTGAGAAAAAAGTGGGGTGTCTAATCCGAACCCTCCCTGTCATTTAAGTGCAGGATTTTGCAGGCTATATTTAGGCTGCCTAAGACCCTGGGCTGTATTCTCTATGTGATATCACAGGCAGCCCCTGCTTTGGCTCAGACTGCTGCACTGTGCAGGATTCTGACACATTAAAGCACAAAAGGCCTGCTTGCCTCCGACTGCAGCAGTGATCAGTCCAAATCTCTCTACTCAGTGGGCCACCCTCTCTCAGGTCCTCCCTCCCATCCTCTTTTGGATCTTTTTTGTGCTGAACTTCAAGCGGAGACCATGAACCGTAAGCCCAGGCAGTAGTGTGGAGTCGACCAAAAGGGTCTGCTGTTTAGTCCTAGACACCTGCTCTCAGGGCCCTCTTTGAACACAGTGGAGCTCTAATCTAGACTGACACCCTGCATCAGTTAAAGACACAGCTTGTATGTGTAAAGCATACACTGGCTTTAACATGATACATGAAAGAAATGGATTTCATTAAACCAGATACATGTTTTACATAAGTAATATAGAAAGCTACACAAAAGACAAAAAAAGACACAATATTTCTCAATATAGCAAGAGGCATAGTGAGGCAATGAATAGACACTCATATGAATAATATACATAAAAAAATGGAGCACTAACACACAGCACGAAGAAATGGTTCTTATACATGCTACTAGGTCTCCTTCTTTGCCTCCGAAATGAGCCAAAACCCAGAGGAGTCCCCTAAAAATACTCTTAAACGTGCGTCTTTGTCTGTGCGTGTGGGTCATTGTTCTTCGTCAGAGTGTGTATGCGCACGTGTGTTTGTGTGTGTGTGAGTCTGAGAGCTTTTCTGGTTTCTGCTTTGTGACCTGCTTGAAGGTGAGCTGTATGTTCCAATGAATAATGAATTTCCCTGTTTTGCCAAAGAGGGATGGGTTCTTCTTGGCTGGCGGTGCCTGGTCATGATGAATATTTCTCTCACACCTCCAGGCCCACTGGGACGGTTTGACCGGACGGATAAATTTCAACAAAACCAACGGCTTGAGGACAGATTTCGATCTGGATGTGATCAGCCTGAAGGAGGAAGGACTGGAAAAGGTAGCTGTGTCAAACCTTCTATAAGCAACATGCTAAAGCATTTATAAAATCTGGTGTGCACGCACACACATTCATATCGTAAAAAAAAACCACACACACACACACAACACGGCAGAGCTCTTCATTATGTGGACATCATTCTCGGGTACATAGAGTGCACACTTGCACACCTACACACTGACACGCACACACACACACACACACACCCACGTTCGTCGTTTCACACAAGAGTTTCCCTCTCAGCCGCCTGTGACCTCCCATCTCGCCGACGCATGTGTCTGCACCTCCATGAATAATTTACTCTATTAATAAAAAAACCCTTCAGAAGCCCTCCAGCCTCATGAAGACTGAATTAAAGAGTTGATTTGCAATTACAAACTACAGCTTAGGCACTTTCTGAAGGCATCTGAAGCACTTTGTTTTTGAATGGGTGAGAGTGTGTGGCCCTGCTGCGCTCTCTCTGTGGAGCCCACAGCCCTCAAGAGCATCTTCAGGATTAATTGTGCCAGGTCTGAGAAAGAACACCATGCATTCTTCAGCCCATCAGGGTCTTTCTTCCTTTTCTCTCCAGACAATATAACATGTTAGGCCATACATTACTTTCTGTATGTTCCCTTACGTAGCCACCTTGTCACACTATAATTAGCTCAGACATATTTTATATGCAAAAGTTTAGCTACCAAGAGGCTGATAACCTTAAAAAGAAGTTCATAATTAACCTGTATTTGCATGGAACAAATTTCACTATATAATAATGTCTGCTACATTTAATGCACAATTACCATTTATTTGCTGATTTTAATATGCCAGGAAAAGGTAATAACAGACTAAAATGTAACATGTGAGACGTTTCCAGCACCGTTTCTGTTAATGTAGAAAATTACAGATCATGTGCTGGAGAATAGATCATGTGCTGATCCTTAACAGCCATTGACTGACCATTACAAAGCAAAATATATATATTTGAACACTTCCTGTTTGCAATTTTCACTTTTCAAAATATCTATCTACTTAACAGTAGTTAAAAAGAAAGACAGTATTTGGAAAGAAAACCACTGAGAAAATATGGTCAGAAACTGGTATGTAAAGCAAACCCTGCCATGGAAAAAAAGGCAATTCTCTTAGAAAATCACCAACTTGTGTAATTTGCAGGGACAGCTAGTAAACACAGCCCTCCCTTTCTTTAAAGAAAAAAAGTTAAGGTTATAAATAACACCCACCTCAATTTAATGCTGTTATCAAACGACTAGTAGCTAATCATTTTGGATCTACAAAAAAGCTGTTGATTCACAAAGCTATTTGCAATTCCCTGTTAAATGTGCTATGACAAATAATATGTAATGAAATGCCGACTGCATTTTTTCTCCATTTATTTTTACATTTTTTAATGATGTGATGTCACCTCCTCCCAATCAGTACAAGTAGGACCAGGTTTAACTGACTGCTAAAAGCCTGCAAATATACAAATATGAACATAAAGCCAAATTGTGTGTTTAATGCAGAAACTTTTAATTTGCTTTGTTATAATAGCTGCATTAGCTAGCAACAAGCTACTGTGATGAAGTCGTAGCTGTACATGAACATTAAGAGCCAATAGCATGGAAATTTGAATCAAATAACTGCATGTAACAGACATTCAAGTAAGGAGTTGTAATGATTTGTCACGTCCTGTTTATGTGGTAATTATACTGTTTCATTGCACTGTGAAATTTAGAGTGATTGCACTGTCTGCTTATTAAAGCTGAGCTTATTAACATTTAACCAAATGTGATCAGTAGTTAGCTAGGCGGCTCATTTCATTGTTTCGTTCCTATAGTTAAGAAAGGTCAAATGCTATAGTTTTTTTTGTGTGTGAGCTATAGACAGTTGATATTAGCTATTATGTATTGATAGGTTAGCCCTTTCATCCACAAACGACTAACCATTGATGAAGGTTCTTCTACACAGAGCTTCTCTCATATTGTAGCATTCTTTCCTACTGAGTTTGCCATTTTGATACAGCTCTCGAAAAAAATAAGAGACCGCTGCAATTTATTTTTAAATCGTGATTATGACAACCATTCCATGCCAGTGTCGCCTCAGGAGTTCACCTAAATCATATCTTATTTAATGAGGAAAAGTATATAAAAACACTGCTGTAATCAACACTCTTGTCTTGCAATGTGACCAGTTAGAAATGCATTAAAGATAATTATTACCATTTTTAAAGAGTGAAATGTGACGTCTCAGTCAGTGGCTGCTAGAGGCTGCCATGCAGGACTCTCATTATGACATGGCTGTTGGTGTTCCCCAGCCGGATTTAGCAATAAGTACTAGTAGGTTTTCATTTGTTTTTGGACTGTGTACATTAAGTATTAAACATTTATGAGTTCTTGTTTTGGTGTTCAGTTCTCCCTCACAATCCCCTTGGTGTGTACCTGTACTTTGCTTTTGGTTTCTGTTAGTGTTTTGGCCATTGAGCCTTTTCTTGTGTTTGGTGTTTTGGAAAATAAATGGAAAAAAATGGAAATCTGCACCTGCGGCTCAATCCCAGACTGGTATGTGACATGAACAAGAGATTTATTTTCTTTGAATTATTCAATTTCTGCCAACACTGCATTTCTCTTATTTTGATGTATTGTCATTTCCTGTAAAATTATGCTTTAAAGAACAATATTTTTATTTAGAAATTAGGAGAAATATTGTCAGCAGTTCTTAAAAACTAAGGCGAAGCTGTTAAGTTCAATACTTGCACCTACAAAAGATAAAACCTGAGAAATGGAACATTTTTGCATGGTCTCTTTTTTCTCTGAGCTGTATTTTCCTGCACAAAAATGAATACATCTACTAACGAGTTGAAAAATAAATTAATCCCCCCATGGTCAACAACCCAAATTGCCCTCTCACTCCTGGTCAACAAATGAAATGAACATGTGTGGTAAATAAAAATGACCACTTTTGGTATACAAGCGGAAACCCTGGAATGTGTTGTATGGTTCTTGTGAATACACTCATCAAGGTCACCACATTTTCTCTGCAGATTGGCACATGGGATCCTGTAAGCGGTCTGAACATGACAGAAAACCAGAAAGGAAAGGCAGCAAATGTCACAGACTCACTCACCAACAGAACACTCTTCGTATCCACTATACTGGTAAATATAGTCTTCTTTGTGCTATGTCTTTTCACTTCTTCCTGTTTCCACACTAGTTCATTCTTATGTTGAGGTGCTGCCATCCTTGGTGCCATTTTACATCTAATTATTAATTGTATTTAACATTAGGTTTGATGGTCTGACTGGTCTGAGATTTCCTTATCCATCAAAGTCCACACCAAGAATCAGAATGTTGTCAGTTGTATTTTTTATTTGAGATCAGAATATGGACCTACTTCTATCATATAAAGTCTACTTTCGTATACTTTCGTATCATTTATGCAGCTTAAACATGTAGTATATAACCTGACATCTTGTGCAGCTGTGGCTTACAAAATCATGCAATAATCATGCAGACTTAGTCGACAAATTCTCTCTCTGCGTGAGTCATAGGGAGCAAACAGAACAGCTATATCAAAGCAGTTCAACAATTATTCCAAAGCAAGCTGTCAAAATGTGAAATATCAATATTAGCTAAACAGAAGGCAGTTGTTGTCACAAGATCCTGTTGTTCAGTGACTGTGCATATGGGTAATATTTTAATATTTTAAGGCCTGACATAGCAGAGATAAAGAGAAAAATAAAGAGAGAGGGAGACAGAGGAAGAGAGAGAAGAAAAGGCAGAAAGCAGGCAATAGGCCATATATCTTACTCTAGCTTTAAATTTAAATACCTGATTTACTTCACCATTTATTGCACATCCAGCTCTTAGACCAGCTTCGTCTTTCAATAATGTCAGTAAGGGAGTTTTTGCTGAACATGTATCATATATGCGACCTTGCTCCTTACACAGTCATTATTACAGTTCTTAATAAGTGCAGTCATTTTCAGTGGTGTGATACAAGTAATTTGCTAATAGAACCTCTCTCTGAATAAGAAATGATTAGCAGACATCCATGCTTTTAAAATTTCTGCCCTGTTACATCACTTGCAGCCTGTTAGCACATGGCCGTTCTGGTCTTCACTGGCTGCTTCAGACCTTGTCAGTTTTCATAGGAGCAAGGAAAAATGGAAACAATCTTGGCTACGAAGGGGTGTGGTGATTCGGGGCTTGATGGAAACAAGCCTAGCATGGAGTCTAAACAGATACTTGCAGGAGCCATCATCAGGGTCACCTACAGTGCTGCCCCTGTGCCAGAACTGAAGCAGCTCCAATTAAAGGTGAAAGAGAATTATGAGGCAAGAGTACAGAATATCCTTTTTAAAACTATGCTCAGTTTGTCCATTTTAGTTGCATATTCTTTAAGGGGGTTGTGGAGGTATGTGCTGCAGGAGTGGAGAAAACACTTTCCAAGAGCAACACCAGCTTCACAACATCACATGACAACGCTTACCCTATCCCAGTCATTCCAGTTTCCCAGTGGGAGGTACTCAATAAATGTGCTTTGTCCAAAGCAGGAGAAACAATTAATTAAAAGAGAATTCTGTACTTGGTTTCTTATTTACCCTTCACGCTCGATATGAGCAGTCAAATCCTCACCCTCTTCAACAGGCGCCTGAGGATCAAAGGTGTCACAAATGAGAGGGGGAAAGATAGATGGGAGGGAAAGACGGGGGGTGCAGGTCTAAGTGATGAAAGCCAGTCTTTGCATGAAACTTTAATGTGCTCAGGTTTGCTGGAACCTCTATTGTGCAGTTGCTCGGTGGAAAGTGTTTTAATGGGCCAAGAGCAAATGCAAACAAGCTGGAGCTTCACTCGCAGGAAGTGTATGATCAAGAATGTCTGTCTGTCTGTCTGTTTGTCTGTCTATCATATTTTCTCTCTCTCTAATTATCTCTCTATCTGTCTGTCTGTCTTTAAAACCTCTCTGTCATATTAAAAACAAGAACCGACTATAAAAATAGCCACATTAGTCTCAGCTGTATTTAGTGTCTTTTCTAGTGTATTTTTCTTATTAATATCCCTCAGCGTAGTCTTACTAAGCAACACAGGACCCTGTGATCAGAGGAGAGTGGCTCATTCTTGTTAATTCTAAGTGCTGGAGGCTATTGCTGAACAACACGCAGGAACACAGCAGGGCTGGTGATCAATGAACCTAAAATAAATGTTTAAAAATGACTCAAACTAAGCAGTATCATTTGTTCTTTGTAAGACACAAAATCTATTTTGTAATTTGTTAGAGAAGAATAGGAGGATGATTTTGCATTTAAGGAATGCATCTCTGCCATGTACTGAATGCTTTATTGGATTATTTAAGTTTGTCTGACTGAGTGGTGCAGTAGCTTTTCATATTCTGAGATGTTAGCAAGCAATATTGTTTCTGTAGGACATTAACATGACCATGTACCTTTGTCAAGTACTACACCCTCTTGCCCCTACAAGACTCATTTTGCACTGTCTACATTGCCAGCCCAGGTAAACTCTCTCTGCCTGCACTTCACCTGATAATCTGCCTGAGCAGTTTAATGAGATAAAACTGTATATAGAGCTCAGCGTTTTAATGAACCTCATCAGAACTTCATGCTATAATTTTAACCAAGACTAGTCTTCATGTGAATGGAGCTAATTACTGCAGTGAATTCAAAATCTTCAGAAGTGTGAACACAAGGTAAAATAACAAAGTCACACTGTAAGATTGATATAGTAACTTTCACAAAGCTGTGCTAAAAATAGTCATGAGTTATCCAGAAAATGTCTCTGTATAGTTTGAAATGACTCAGATTTGGACTCAATACCTAGAGGGACAAATGGGTGGGTGGCGGAATGAACGCAGAAGTGAGCATAACTGAATTAACAAAAGAAATGTTGCCTAAAGCTTTATACCAAATCTGATGTCTTAAGCATAAAACTGTAGGAATAGCAAAATCCTTGGGAGTCTCCAATAATGTCTACCTGAGGTCTGCAGGGACTTGAGAAAGAAAGAGTAGTGAATGGGCGTGGACACAAACTTTCTTTTTGCATATTTTCATTTTTTTTTATTGCTCTAACTTTAAACCTTAAAGGAATAGAGATCTATTAACTTGTACATGTACTACAGCAAAACAGTCCAGTGTCACTGTCATTGTATACAAGTTCTCAAAGAAACAGGAATAGAAAAGATGATCAGACTATGAACAAGCGATCAGGAGATTACATTTTTTTCGGTGTAGATGAGCCAGTGCTATTTTGCAGCCGACTCAGGTGGTGCTTGTTAGTAATAAACAGGTTTTATTTGTTAATAGGCCTCGTGGCTGTTTATGATAATTACCGTCTTTCACAGTTGACAGAAGGTGAGAGGTTACAAGGAGCTAATGGGCTGACAAACACACAGCATTCCGTTTAGTGAGCAGGCAAGCACTGTGTGAATGCTGACAGAGCACAGCTAATACAAAAGTCTGTTTCAGTCAAATCTGAATGTTGTTTGTTCCAGTTTACGGAGAGAAAAGAGGACAGATGTTACACTGCTGGTTTACTGCTGTCTTACAATACTCTTAAGTTGTAGTTTTATTTAAATTAAATTGATGTGAAAATGAATGGTATGAATATCTACATGTTAGTAACAGCATTCTTTAATTAAGTTGGTTGGAACACTCTGTAGATGACATGTAGCAAATGTAGTGGTGATTTAGTGGTGATCTGAGACGAAATATATCAATATAACCAAGAATTCAGGGGAAAATGATCACAGCCCTAGGACAAATGCTTCAAAAATCATAAACAAAAATGTACCACAAAATAGGGTGACCGCAACTTTGGTGCCAGGATTTTCTGGACTGTTCTCCAATAAGTGTGCCAGATTTCATTAAAATCTACCAAGTGTTTTTTTTAGGCTACAATAGCCAATAATTACAATAGGTGTCTCTAAATAGAAACCCTATTCAGATGATGTAACAGGAATGTTAAAAATAAGACAAAAGAAACCATCATAAAATAGTAAAAATGTAGGTAGAAAAAAGCTCCAACAAGAATAAATTGACAAAACCGGTAATAAATAATACCAAAGATCAGTTGCAGGTTGAGTGGATGTGGTTAGAGATACATGTGGGCTGTGGTTAGAGAAATGACAGATGAACATGGTTTGGGTGCTTTAATGATTCTGCAGCCATGTATAAGGTGTTCTAAGGATAAAACCATGAATCTGAAATCCAGAAGTGACATGTCTGATGAGATTTCTCAAGGTCCATCTGGCATGATTTGAAATACATTCTCTCTCTCTCTCTCTCTCTCTCACTCTCTGCACTTTCAATCCGTTTAAAATAGTTCAAAGCCTTGCTTGAGTATACTGAGTATATGCAGCCTGACACTTAGTGAGTACTGCAGCAGTCTGCCTACACACACACAGACACACACACACAGACACATACACACACACCCACACACACACACACACACACACACACATTTACAAAGACAGAAATAGGAGGGAGAGAGACGTTTTAAAAGTATATTTCGCTAGAGACCTCTCATGTGTTTGAAATTCTCTCTGAATGTTTCAAGTTATTCAGGAGGCAATCAAGAAACAATCTGTAGCTGCTCAGCAGTGCCTGAACTGCATGGTGAAGTGTCCCCACATTTAAACACTATGCACCTCCCTGAATGCCATGAATGAAAAATGTTTCCCCCACTGCTCTTTCTGTTGCACTGACAGGTGCCTGAATCTAACTCTCTACAACCTCTGCAATTGAAATCATGAATATAATCCTTATACCTAGTTTTGCTTTTCTAAAACTCCTGCATTGACAAACAATAGTGAAATGGACAAAAGCAGCATCTAGACTCAGGGTGAGCCCACTATTCAGCTCTAGAGATGAGTCATAATATGTTGTGTGTGTTTAAAAAACCTTTGATGATAGTGAGTTATTGCTGCTGTGTGTCTCGCGAAGTGCTGGGAGAGACACTCTCGACTGCAGCTGTGTTACCATGGCAATATACACATGTGCAAACAGAGCTTGCTGACAGGCAGCACACAGTGGGGTTATATGATGGGCTGCTCTAGGACAACAAAAACCATATCTGCAGCTATATTAAAGACAGGGTGCCTTAGGCACAAGAAAGCAAGCATTCATAAACAAAAAGCAGTTCAGACTGCACCTTAAAAGCACCCAGGTGGTCTGTCTCTCCAGTTCCTTAGAGAACCACCCTTTAAAGCATGAGGGTCTAGGGTTTTTTTTTTTAATAAGTCTCAGAAACACATCTGTGATAGAACACAGTGGTAGAACTGCCTTTTGCCACTTAGGTCCAAAGAAACTGAATGAGCCTGTAATAGAACTATAAAATGAAACTAAATATTAATGATGAAAAATAACATGGAAAACCTGTTACAATTATAACATTAAACACACACACACACACATATATATATGTTTTTGACTATTTTTGACTCATCAAACTCAGCTTATCAGCAAATATAGCTGGTGTTTTAGAAAAGAAGCAAGCTGAGATTGGCATCTTTGCTTATGTCATGCCTAACAATGATAATGGCAATTATAGACTAAAATGCTGTAGTTTATTTTGTAAATTAACTTACAATTTTACACAATGAACAATGAAATCAAGAAGTTACATTACTGTTGAGTTAATGTACTGGGAGTATCCCCAGATACACTGTATCCTATATCTCTACATAGCAAAATAACATGCACATGGATGCACATGCCTCCCGTGTGTGAGCTCATGCTGCAGAGACCTTTGAGTCATACAGCACTGCTGAGTGTCTTCATGTTTTTAAAGGGAATGCTAACCCCCAGTTTTGCTGACTATATGAATACACAACTGAACCATGAAGGATTGATGTCACCATTAGCACAGAGCTGGAAGCATGCCAATGGGTTTCCCTCTGGACCTCCAGCCCTGGCACAGCTTGGATTTGTTGGACATGATTTTGTTCGTAGACATCATATTACTCCAGCTTCAGCGCAAATGGATAAGAAACTACACCTCATGTATCCTAAATGTGCAGTCTACACAAAGTATCAGTTTAAATAGATGTTTACAGGTTTTGTTTTGAAATCAAGTCATTTTCTGTTAAGACTGAAGGGCCTTTTGTAAAGCCTGTCCAACCTTGTAATTGCTACTAAAGGACACATTTAAGAAGTCACTCACTTAATTAATAGTTTGTGTACTATACCTCATCGTCTGTTCTCCATTTAGCTGGGACAGATGACACATAGGCCCTTAAACTTGGTTGGTCCGAAAGATCCAGTAACAAGTAAAATGAGGCCAGAAGTTTGATTTGAAAGGCAGATTTGCTGTCCTCTGCACTACTGTATGTCATAAAATATAAAAAACATCCTTTTCATGAATGTGTGTTTGAAAGGAAGGAGTGGAAAAAAAGCGACTTGTGTTTCGAAGCATTGGAAAACTCTAGTCAGACAATTTTGTTGTATTTTACAATGATCTGGTACAATGACAGTGTCAGAGAACAATACTATCCTTTGAGCGTGAGTAGGGAGCTAAAGAGAAATGTTTGTATATGAAATACATCCAAGCTGTAGTTGTTCTTTGAAGCGGCTGATTCTCATTGGTCGATTTCAGCTGTGAATATGCAGGAGGTGGGTGGGGTGGGGGCGGATGAATGCTTATCTCTCTTTGGATGTGTTCCACTGGCACGACACACATCCCCGGAGCGTCTCACTGGTGGAGAAGCAGTTCTTTGCACGGGCCGCTGATAGTGTAAACTAAATGCTTGCACTCTCACTGAGAAATGCCTAGCACAACCCAAAGCAGTGCGACTCATCCAACCCTCTTATTCAGAGCTCACAACAGATAATGTTAGAGAGGAACGTGACCTGAAATTAAATGCGGGATACCCATTTTTTATTTAGGTCTTTATTTATTTTTGTTTCCTAACCTACTTACTTACTTAGTTACTTACTAATCATTACTTATTTATTTTGTACTTATAGTACAAAACTGTGGGGTGTTGTTTGTTTATTTCAGTGTTTGTTTACTTTCAACCTTATTTTCCCGTGTATAAATGTGAAGAATTGAGGTATTTTACATGCTTACTAACCTTTCTTTTTATTTATTTATCATTGCTTGCAAATATGTTTAATGTTCTATAGACTGACAGACAGAGAGAGCATGTGTACATCAGTAATCTGCCCAGCTGTTGGTTTCTAACAAAGCAAGTCATCTGTATCCTGTGCCACTCAGCCAGTATCAGCACATCTTATCTTATTTTGGAAGCATCTGTTGGCAGTGGACGGAGCGAGTGGTCCAAAGCCGTGGCACTCGGCCCTAGCTGTGAAGAGCACAGAGCAGGAGATAGGGCGGATTATCTCTTATTACGGCCACGCATCACTTCCCTCTCGCTCTGTCTGCTACAGAGACAGTCTGTGTGTGTCTGTGTGTGAGTGTGTGAGAGTGTGTGTGTGTGTGTGTGTTAATGTGTATGTTTGTGTCTCAATCCTCTTAGTAGCGGTGGGGCTTCGCACCCCCCCTGTGCCGATGTAAGCCCACGCAAGTGGGCCTCAAAGCCCTATCAGACACATATCAGCCTTCTCTTTCTCAGATACTGGCTCTGGCAGTGGAATGTGAGCTCAGAGTTGTGTGTACCTCTGCAGGAGGAGCCCTACGTGATGTTCAAGAAGTCGGACAAGCCTCTGCACGGTAACGATCGCTTCGAGGGCTACTGCATCGACCTGCTGCGCGAGCTGGCCAGCATCCTGGGCTTCGTCTATGAGGTGCGGCTGGTGGAGGACGGGAAGTACGGCTCACAGGAGGAAAGCACGGGCCAGTGGAACGGTCTGGTCCGTGAGCTGATGGACCATGTGAGTCCTGTCCTCCGTTCAATACACAGTAGTCACATATTGATCTTTCACATCTGTAGACTGCTAGAGCTGTGTGTAATAGCTAGGTTGGCTCCTGCTTTTTCTTTGCTACAAAATTGTAGTGTATAAATGCTTACAGGTTTGAGGACAAAGACCTTTGTGCACTGCAATGCTACTGTCAATGTAAAAGCCATCAAAATGGTCCTGACTGTGTAAATCCGAATCAGAAGTATGTTATTTTGCTAAGTGTGTTAGATATATGAGGGTCTTGATGCATGTACACATGAGTGACAAGTAACTTACTAAATTGGCCAGACAAGTACACATACTGTACATACATCAAGTAAAGAATAGGGAAGTTAAAAAGTCAAGTCAAATATGTTTAATGTTATTTCAGTCATACACTCAGGACACAGTGAAATGTTCCTCCTGGAACATGATGCAACACAGGAATGAAAACAGAACACCACAAGACTACTAAGTACAGGCCGTAAAAAATACATAAAGTGCAAAGAGAACAAGAGAGAGAGAAACAACTGTAGCAACAAAACAGCAGGACAAGACCACAAAAAGGAGCTTGAATTAATTCAGTATTATAACCTATAATATATTATAGCAGACAAAAATTTATGCAAAATGCAAATATAAGGGGATATAAAAATAAATAATTGTTGTACAAATAATATCAGGACAGAGAGTGTGTAGTATACAATAAATGAATGGGTATTTATAGTTGGGGAGCGAGTTTTGTTTGTTTCAAGCATAACAGTTCAGTCTCTGTACACATTGTGGAGATCAGTTCAGCAATGTGTTTGTGTGTGTGGATACAGTTTATGATTCAGTTCTGATTGTGGAGTCTGATTGCCTGAAGGGGGAAACTGTTGCCCGTTCTGTCTGCGGAGGTCTTTATACTTCTGGGGTTATACAGTCATATCTTCTCAGCTGTCCTCATTATCATTTGTATGGTCTTGCGATCCAAAACACAGTTTCTTGACCACACTGTGATGCAACTACACAGGATATTCTCTATGGTTCCTCTGTGGAATGTGATAAGAATTGAAGCGGGGTGCGCACTCTTCAGTCTCTGTAGAGATGGTCCTGGGCCTTCTTTGTAATGGAGCTGGTGTTGAGGGTCTGCATGAGGCTTTCCATGATGTGAACACCATGGTGCACCATGGAGTTTGGTGCACTGAACATTCTCAATTGCTGTTCATTGGAGTATGATCACATCAAGACTCTCTGAAGTCAACAGTCATTTCTTTTGGTTTGTCTGTGCAATAGTCTGTTAGCCATTGCATCTCAGTTCTGTGTGTTGCCTCATCATTCCCACTGATCAAACCCACCACAGTCTTGTCACCAGCAAACTTAATGATTTGATTTGAGCTGTGCATTGGTGCACAATCATTGGTCATGAGCATGAAAAGCAGAGCAGTGGCTCTATAGTGGTGCTGGAGGTCCTGATGGTGACTAACTGAGGGCTCCCAGTCAAGAAGTCCAGGATCCAATTGCACAGGGAGGGGCTTATGCCCAGCAGTCTCAAATTCCCAATCAGATGCTGAGAAATTATGGTGTTAAATGCTGAACTGTTGAGCTACTGGGATAATACACAAACTGCATTTTGCATTAAGACAGGACACAGTTGACCTCTTTGGTTTTAGGATGATAGTGGTAGCTTTGAAGCATGCTGGAACAACAGTAGTGCTCAGAGACATATTGTAGATGTCTATGAGAACATCTGCCAGGTATTCTCCAAATCCCCTGAGCACATGGCCAGAAATGTTGTCTGATCCAGCAGATTTTGTGAGTTGACTCTGAGCAGTTTTCCTCACATCAGCAATGGTCAGACAGAGAACCTGGTCATTGGGGTACAATGTGATCTTCCTCACTGCCATGCCATTTTACTCTTCAAACCATAGAAGTGATTTAGCAGATCTGGGAGACCTCCCTGTCAAAGGCAGGTGGACATGCCCTGTAGTAGGTGATGACCAGGATGCCCTGCCACATGCACTCCAAGTCCCCTGTTTCCTGAAAGTGGTCTAAGCATTTGTACACATTGTTACTCTGATGGCACTGGGCAGGTTGGCCCTTTCTGTTCCAAGGCAGCTTTATTGCAAGACCCGAAGGCAGTGTCTGCACCCCCGCATTCAATCACCACTTCTGGTTGGGCTGTGAGTCTTGGAGACAGTAATGTCTTCAATGCCGTGTACTCATACAGCCTTGTTGTAGCCCCCCTAAACAAGCTGTAGTCAGGGTGTCTTGAACAGAGATGGATACTAAAGGCGAGGTCAGTGTTTGATTTGTACACTGCTCTGTACACTGGGATCAGCAAAATAGAGATGAGGTCTGAGTAGCCGAGGTCAGGGTGGGGCTTATTAAGGTACACAACAGTAGTGTTTGTCTAACCACAATCCATTTGTCACTAAGTCTAGGAATTAAGGGAAAACTTGATATTTCGTTGAAATCTCCGATGGCAATACACAGTCTATCTGGGTGTGAGTTTTGGAGCTCACTGATAGTTCCGTAAGGTTCGGTTAGTCTGTTCAGTTAGCAGTTAGTGTTAGTTAGTGTTGGAGTTTTTCCAGTCAGAACTGTGTCCTGTCCAAGCAGGACGCTAGCATGTTGCTGATCTTGGTCACCATTGCACAAGTGTGTACACCCTTAAAGTAAAATTTTGTTGAAACCCCTTTTGATTTAATTATAGCATTCAGTCTTCTTGGGTAAACACCTGACATCAATTCAAGTGACTCTGACTAACCGCAAATTAAGTTCAGCTAACCAAGTATGATTTCCCTGACATTCACTTAGTTGCCTGCTGCAAAAGAGCTACAGCATGTATTGGTACTGGTGGTGTACTACATGTGACAACAATCTTCTGTATTCTCCAGAAAGCCTTTTCTTACAAAAAAGGACCCCATCTATATTTGCAAAGAAATATATCAAGTCTCCCAAAGCCATGTTGGAAAATGAGTTATGGTCAGATAAGATCAAAGTTTGTCCATAATTCCAAAAGGTATGTTTGGTGCAAAAAAACACTTCACATCAACAAAAGAACACTGTAACCACTGTGAAGCATGGTGGTGGCAGTGTCACGATCCTTTACTTCAGCTGGACCTGGGACTTTAGTCAAGGTTGAGGGAATTATGAACAGCTCTAAATACCAGTCACTTTTGGCCCAAAATATTCAGGCATCTGCTAGAAAGCTGAAGATGAAGAGGAGTTTCACCAGAGCCCAGACCTAAATCCAATACAAAATCTGTGGGGTGACCTGAAGAGGAGAGATGCACAAGAGATGCCGTCGCAATCTGACAGATTTGGAATGCTTCTGTGAGGAAACATGGGCAAATATTGCCAAGTTGTGCCAGGCTGATAGACTCCTATCCAAAAAGACTGAATGCTGTAATTAAATCAAAGGAGGCTTCAACACAGTGTGTGCACAAGTATGCAGTCAGCTTATTGTATGCTTTTTCAATATATTTGTTTGTTGTTTAATTGAATTGTATGGGTTACAGATCACATTAAAAATTGGAACATTGTTGAAAGCATTTTTTGCTCTCAGCTTTTTACAGCACAAAAACGTGGCACTATAACACGGGCGTGCACAGATTTTATATCCACTGTATTCCATGTAGGTGATGTTTACTTAAATCAACAAAACTCATTTGGCTGGGAGTATTCAAACTTTTGCTTATGACTGTTTTTGCATAAACTGCATAGACTCCTTTTTACAGAGACTTTGTGTTTTAAACAATACATTAAATCCAAAGGATTTTAAACACTTTTCACTTCATTACTATCTTTAGTTTTGTTGTTTCACTATCTGAGAACAACCAGGAGGAAGATTGTCAGTAACAACAAATATACCCCAGTGTTTAAATATTACCAAGTATTCTCTTCTTTAGCTGTGATATTTATGTGATGTATCCATTAACTTCATGGTTTATTCTCAATTAGGGAAACTGGTTAAATAACTATTCCTCATCAAATCTGAATATATGCATGTGTTTATGTACACGTGTAATACTAGGAATGGCGCTAAGGATGTAGTAATGTGAGAAAGTCCAGTACTCTCATAATGCAAACAGAATGACAGAATACAGTGAGCATGCTAGCATCATTCTCTCCCCATAGAGATTCCTACACACTCTCTCAAACACAAACAGACACTGGCCTTGAGAGCCTTGTTAGGCTAGACAAAATAAGACCCAGATAAAAATGAGCTGCACACAGCTAGAAAAATAACAGCCTTTGCACACCCAATATTCAATAGATGACCCCATTATCGGTGAGCACCAGCAAGGTATGCTGTTCCCACAACATTTCAGACATGTCTTTTTGACACCCCCACTACTGATCATGAATTGATTGTGTGGTGCGAAAACAATCCGTGCGATTAGACTCAAAGGAGCATGGGGCCTGGCGAGATGTGTACAGGGCCGCTGCAGTCGCTCTGCCTGTGTGCTTCTGTTCCCCAGACGAGTACAGGACAGATTCTAATTGGCCCGGACAAGCTTTCAGAGCAGTCTGGAGTCTGCGTTTTGCAGAGGAGCAAAGAATGCATTGAAGTGAAGGAGATAAAAATATCCCGTCAAAGGACTGAGCAGAAAAAAAATGAAAAAATGAGGTAGCAAGACAGCACCTGCTCACTCTCCGCATTAATTTACCCCCTCCGAGAATAATTACAGACAATCTAATAATTCCAGCTGCAAGGCTTTATTTTGGCTAAAAATATAATGATCTAAATAGTAAATGGAATGACATGAATATTAAATGTCACACTGAGGAACAGAGCCGACTGAGCTGGGGTTGTGATTTAGGCAGCCGAAGCTCATTCAATTTAGGGTGATGTATGGTAGCCTCGCTGGGTCAAAAAGGATATTTCTTTGAGGAATGATCAAACTGACCTTGCAGTGGGTGTCTCACATTAACAGGCAGAGAACGGTTGAAAATGCAATAACCCTCTGTGTCCGACTTGGAATTCAAGGCTTAGACTTTCATCATCTTTTTTTTAAACATTGTACATGTAAACTAAATTTATAAAAGCACAGAAAGATCAAGAGCAGTGCATCAGTTCTACGGGGTTAGTTCCAACTACTGCCAGTATTAGACAAGAAAAACTTGATATTATTTTACTTAAGGAAGGGGTAATAGTTGAGGGTTTAGGTAAAGTTTAGTTTTTTATTTTAATAAAAAGTTGACAGACTGTATTACACTCACTGTTGATCTGTGGACAAAATGCAAACATTTAAGGTGACTTTTTAGTTAGAGAGCCCTTATTCTACATTTTTCTATTTCGTTGTAATACAGACACATATTATATGTGGTTTTATGCACCAAACTCTGTCTTAATTATTTGTGCATAATGTTTCCGAAGTTCTCTTTATCCTTTAGAATTAAACAGGCTGTTTTTGTTGTCTTTATGACTGCTGTGTGGAAATGAGCTTTGTTCCGATTGATTGTCTAGTATTGTGCACCTTTCAGAATAAAATGGCTTGTATAACTTCGATTATGATGGGTAGAGCTAAGCTGCTGTACACTGAATAGATATGTATGCAAATGTGCTGGTCCTCATGATATCTCAGAAGTGGTAAATTCAAATTGGTCTGTTTTTACAGGTTAACTTCCAAATCATGGACCATATTACCTGGGGTGTGGTGTGTTTAGAAATGTTAAGTGTTTACACATGATTCTAACGTGTTCTAAAAACAAAGGAAAGAAATTAAAACCTTTTTACAGTAAATTGTACATCAGATACATACAGTTTTAGATGCTTTGAGCATGCAGCAGCAGTCTGATATTCAGTCAGTATATTCATATCTGCTCCACTAGTGGAACCCATTATCCCTTTCTTTTGTATGAAATTGCAATGATCTCAGCTCTGTATTATTCACCCAAATTATGTGAAGTTCAATCCATAGAGGGTGTTGAATGCCAAAGTCGAAACATGGGAGAATCTAATTCTTAACCACTCTGAGAAAACCCACACCATTAACTCCTTTACTAACTGCTGAGCAAGTAGCAGCTAAATCACACTCTTGAAGGGAAAGAATAGGAGGGGAAGTGGGGGAGGGGAGGTTTTAAATTTAGACCTAAGTGCTGTGAGACAGTCTTTGGTGTGTTAAGGTCCTGTTTTCTTAATTTGATTGCCTTTAAATGCTTCTGCTACCTCTGACGAACTGCCCATCACTCTTCTTCCTCGTGCCTTTTGTATTGACAGAAAGCTGATCTTGCAGTGGCTCCACTGGCCATCACCTACGTGCGGGAGAAGGTCATCGACTTCTCCAAGCCCTTCATGACGCTGGGGATAAGTATTCTGTACCGCAAGCCCAACGGCACCAACCCGGGGGTGTTCTCCTTCCTCAACCCTCTCTCCCCTGACATCTGGATGTATATTCTGCTGGCTTACTTGGGTGTCAGTTGTGTGCTGTTTGTCATAGCCAGGTAACATGCTAGTTCTGCCAGTCTCAGCTACACATGCAGACATAACCCCACATCTTTAACCCATTCCATTAACAGTCTAATCAATGGCTAAATGGCTAAACTTCTATTGATCCCTTATCTAGTGTTACTGTAGGCTTAAGGCTTAAACCTCTGTTTATTTTCAATTTAGCTTTAAGTGGAAAGAAGTATCCAAATGCTAAAGTGACATTCAAAATGTTCACACTAAAATGGACTACAAGAATAGACAAAGTCTTCAGGGAGTATCCTCCTCTGGTAGAGTGGCAAAGGGAAGAATCCCTCTAATGTGAATAGGAGAGATTAGTCCTCTGACCCAGTCCAGAGAAACAGAAAGCAAGACGAGTCCTTTTCGGCCAGGGCGGTGGAGGATGTTAAGTGATTCCTCTGCTTTCTCTTCCTTTTCATGCTGACAAGCCTGCTGCCTCTACTGTTCGGCAGCCAAAGCTCCGAAGCACAAATCACACAAGCAAAGATGTGAAATCAGCCGTTTCGAGGCAGTGTGCATGAGTTTGAGAGGCACAGAGAGAATGGGAATACGTGAGTGTAGGTGTGAGTGAGAGTGTTTTGGCATTTCTTGGTGTGAACGGCAACCTCCCCCTCATCCCTCGTCGTCCCAAGTGTCTCCAGTTTGTATTCACTTTTCTCTTTGGACTTTTCCACACCCTGCTTCAAATGTCCTTGCCCATGTTTCCTGTGAATACTGAAATGCACACATATTTCAAGTCGATAATCTCCACTTATGTTTCTGTGCTCTAATCCCACTGGAAATATTTGTACAACCGAATTGGAAAGGCAAAATCTTAAGATCTAAAGGACAAGTAATCAATAATGCTTCAGTGAGCAGACATGGCTTTGGCTGTGAGAGGGATGCACTGCTGATGCTGATGTGACCCAAGAGCTCCTTTAACAGCAGTTCTTAATCCAGGTTATCACTACACAGAGACCCCTCTTCCTTAAACTGAGCCATAATATGAGACAGCTCGTTCCCAAACACCCACCTTCTACTGGAACAGCATTTCATTTTATGGCCATGAATAGCTCCTGCCGGATGTGTGTAGTGAGTTCTGCAGAATTCAAAGATTTCAGTATTTCACTTATTGGAATGTAATAGGTCAAATTAACAGTGTTGCTGTGATATGTGCTCTTTGTACTTCATGCTGTCCTTGGCACTGTAGAGCATGCACAGTCTCAGCTCCGAGCACTAGATATATTCATAAATATCAGCAAAAATACTGTTTCCTCTTTGTATACCATGTCTTAAATGTATAATCATTTTCAAATGGTTTTCTCCTCAATACACTGGGAATAACGGTTTCAAGTTCTGTTTCAAGTTCATGAAAAGCTAAAGTATGGTAACAAATACCTATGAAAGATGAAATAGTGTATAAATGTGTATATAATATGTGAAAAAACAGTGGTATTTGATATGGTCCTCGTTTTGAAGAATGGTGGAGAAAAGTCAAAAGAAAAGACCTTGAGTTAACTCTAAAACTTTTGAGGCAGCTCAGCCATGCTTTGTTACCCCAAGAGTTTTATGGTTAATGCACTTGTGTTTTATAAATGTTACTGGCGATATGATTACGTAAGAGAATAACAAGCTGCAACTGTCATCTAAGTTGGTTCAGAATATGCACCCATCACCATAACTGATTTTAATTTATGCTGGGTAAGTGAAAAAATACTTTTAAGATGTTTGCTTTACTTTGCAGTTCTCACAGAAAAACACTAACACTAAGCTTAGGCACATTTATTAGTAGCATGTTCCTATAACAGCACAAACTTCAGTAGTCCCCTCAAAGCCCTAACATGAGTAAACAGCCGGACAGAATGTGGATTTACTGTATATGTGTCTGTGTGTACACATTTATTTATGTGTGCATGTACTACTGCTTTTGTGTGAATGAACTTTATGTATGTGTGAGTGAGAGAGAGAGAGAGAGAGAGAGAGAGAGAAAGAGAGAGAGATGCTGTATGGGTATGAGAGAGAGAGAGAGAGAGAGAGAGAGAGAGAGAGAGAGAGAGAGAGAAATCACAGGGTGACATAATGGGGGCTGGTGGAGGCTTTTCTAAGGCTTTGTGTTCCCTATGCAGTATTTAGAATGTTTCCTTCTGGGTGCTATATGAAAATCAAATATTTACCTCCTCAACAGAATCCTTTTTGCATATCACCAGTTGTTTTTGTTGTTGCAGTTGTTGTTGTTGTTTTCCTCTCCTCACAAATGTTCCTCCTACTGTTCCTCTTTCCCTGCAGTCTAGACCCCTTTCTCAGTGTGTTTGGACAATTTGGCATGTCCTTATACCCCAAAATAATATTAGGTTAAGGCTCTGAACGAGAACCAAAAGCGAGAACCAAGTTCAAATGCAGCACATTCCTGGAGCTCAATCACACTCCTCACTTTTCACTCCTCCTTACCAGACTGCGCATGGTGACACCACAGTCTTATCAAAGGCAATCTCACTGCCATATTGAATAATGCAGTCAGGGTAAGAGCTTCTCAGTTGGATGCAGTGAATCTGGCCCAAGCTGTTGACTCGACATCGCACAAAAAGTCTTGCATGCAAAACAGTTTCCATCTGAGTATGTTCTCAGCTCGTTTAAATTTGCTATTATGGCTGCTGCAGAGTGAACAAGTCGGGCATAAGAAACAGAAGCGTGAGTGCTTGGCTGGAAGAGTAATGTCCTGACTCGAGCCGCTGCAGGCCTTTATCAGATCTCCTTCATGTCCAGGTGGAATATGCTATAAAATGGACTGCAGTAAAGGGGATTTAACAGACTTCCACAGCAAGCGTGGGTGGGGATTCCAAATAGAGGGCAACAAATGAAATAGGAAGAGAAGTCAAGGTCCATAGCGAAAGTGAGCTCTACCTGTTGTTTGTGAAAGCTCTTGAGTCCAAACAGGCCCTTGATTTAATATATTGTGCACTGTGCAGCGTATACGCTAAAGCTAATGACTTTTCTGGCATGCAGTGAAGTAGTTTATGTTGTCAAAGCAGGTCACCTAGATTCCTCTCTGACTATTTGAATAAATATTCATAAAGAATCCCTTTATTCAGATTCAGGTCTGTATTTCTCTCTCTCTGTCTTATTTCTTGAAATAATAATGAGGTATTTGTTTGACGTTCAGGGCCAATTTGTTCTCAAACAGGATAACACCAACTTTACACTGTGACACTTTGAAAATGTGTTAGCAAAAGTGTTTAGAACAATTGGGATTTATTGCATACTCTAAAGATAGACAGTGACTGAGTTCTGGCATATGAAAAGGTAAGTTAAATCACCAGTGTTCAAACGACAACCCTTCTTAAATCCTTGTTCAGATGAAAGCCCAATAAGCTACCAGATGGCCTATGCAAAACGAGCTGTCAGTGTGTGAAAGCTACGCCGGCCACATTGATTACTGACGCTTTCTTGAGTAGAGGAAGAGTGAATTCTCCCCCTTGAATTGCCTTTGCAGTGATGTTCTCACGTAGTTTCCACAAGTGCCAGAGCCTCGTATCACTCTTCTCTGGCCTGACATGGTCATAATCAGATATGTCATCAGTCACGTTTTCAGCAGAATGACCCCCGATTCTCGTAAGCAGATAAAAACGTTGGGCATTGTCGCCGTCCAGCCGCGTGAGTGTCTCTCCTCGGCTTATCTGTCAACACTGACCTTGCGCAAAGTTTTTTTTTTTTTATTCCCCTCGGCGGTTCAGATGACCTGAGATAACAGAAGGTCAGTGTAATTGGATCAGACCGACAGCTAAATGGGAGGCTAGCGCTTCCCTTTCTTAGTCAGGTTAGGCCGCAGCTCTCCCTCTACCCCCGTCGCAACCCGCATTGGTATTCTCCATGTGCTGCGCTTCACTCTACTGGTGTGCTCTAGCAGTGTGCACACGACAGCCTCGCTCATCCGCGCTCTTGGCGTGTGGTAATTGGCTTTTCGGTGCATGATCGAAGAGGGGAAACATGGCGCGAAACCTTCTTGCAAGGGGTCTGGGCCAGGCCAGCAGGCCCATACATCTTGGCAAGGTCGTACCACGCATGAACTCAATTCAGCATCACAAATTGACAAGCAAGCAAATCTCCTGCAAATTGATTGTGCGGGCAGGTTGATTTAAGCTCAAGGATTCTTTTAAGCACAAAAAAGGAAGGAGGAGGGGTCCTTGAGCAATTCACAAATGATGGTCATGTAGCAAGCAGAGAGAAGAGAAAAAAAGGACTCGTGCCAATCTGTTTTTATTGGCTAGTAACCACTGCTAGTATAGTTTAAAGGCATGCAGCAGCAGCAGTAATGTTTAGTTAGATAAACTACAGCTGTCCCAGTGGCCTTGAGCAAGTCTGCCCCTCCAAGGACTGCTACATAGAATTTCTTTAGTGGTATTTACTTCTTATGTTGTCAATGGATAAATATTTATGCTTCTGCTTCCCTCTACCTCCCCCCTTGTAGAAAAAAAAGACACAGCAGTCAATGTGCTCTTGAGCATTTGATTACTTACTTGTCTTGCTCTCAGATTCAAGATTCTATGCAATTCTACCACTCCAGCACAAACCAAATCAGGTCATGATGCTTAATTGTGGCCCAATCAACCTTTACTAATGCAATGTCACTTTTGTTTAACATGAATAAATGGGAAATCTTTTTTTTTTTCTGGAGAGAAGTACGGGGGGAGAAAGGGAATGGAGTGCTAAGATGATGGAACAGACTCGTTTGATCTGCCACACTTTAATAAGCTTGTAAGATTATCTGGATTATTAGATTTTTCTGTGGATGGAGTGATTCAGATTGCATCGATTAAATTACAGTGCCAATTGCCTTTGATGTGAATGTGTCAACATGCACGGTTCTCTGGGGGAATGGAGAGGAAAGGATTATGGTCAGATTGAATGGGCTGCTTGTATCAGTATTTTCATATTGAATTAGGGGTTATGCAGCATGGGACTGCCTGATTCAAATAAATGGCCCTAACCTTCGATTAATTTACCTGTCATATGTCTAACATTTAAACCATCAAAACACTGAGCAGACTGATAGCGATAGTCATTTAGAGGCCTTTTTTAAATGAATGCTTGTGTGAATAACCAGTGTTGATGCTAATCTGTCTCTCTTTCTTTATATCTTTTTAGGTGGATCATCCTTTCTTTTTTCCTCTTTACTTTACTTGTTATTTATGTTTTTTCACTAAAAAATGTGTTCTGTGTTGATCACCACAGGTTTAGTCCCTACGAATGGTATAACCCCCACCCGTGCAACCCCGACTCGGACGTGGTGGAAAACAATTTCACCCTGCTAAATAGTTTCTGGTTCGGAGTTGGAGCTCTCATGCAGCAAGGTAGACGCCTCTGCCTGCCCACCCTTTAGCACATGTCCCACTCTTTTGCTGGGGGTCCAACTTTTGCTCTTATCAGGCCCACAACCCCGCATGGGTGCCTCTGTGCATGTAGCTAGATGCAGACTGGTTGCTATTTCGAGGTACGAGCGGATGGTTGTTTGAGTCAGAAGAAGTGGATGGCTGTGATGATTGGTGAATGTGAATAGAAGAGCTAGGTGCAACTACTCATGCATGCTTTTCTTTCATGACCCCCATTATTCCCTTTTGTCAGGCTCCTGAAAAGGTAAGTCTAATCACTCTAATCGCCCGTAATTTGCAACAGCCAGACAGAGGTATAGTAAAGCGACAGACACAGTGCTATGTTTTCACCTGACCCGGCCTGAAGTTGTGCTTCTTCCAACTAAAGCCTGATGCCACATCTTTTACATTACTTGCTGTCATGTAATGAGATGGTGAAAATATGATGAAATAGTCCTAAACTAAAATAAAAGGCAGGATGACTTTGTGTGAACATTCTTCTACAAATAAACTGCATGACTACTGTTGCATTGAAGAGAAGAATGTGTAATCACTGAGAAAATGCAACATTGTGGAGCATAAAAGTCTATCAGGCCAGCAGGATGTGCTGGCCGATGAGCATGGTTAAAGGGTGGACTTGCACTGCATTTATCTTATGGAATGGAGCACAGAAAGGGTTTGAGATGCAATTGCATGCAGTGAGGCAGGTGGCATGGGTATGTGTTGATTTTGTAAGGACAGAAATTTAGGTTACAACATGGTCCAATAATTATGGTGCTTGTCAAAAATGTTTGTTGAAGACTGAACATTTGCAGATGTTTCTTTATGAGATACTGTCATTTAAAATATTTGAACCATAAATACTGGAAAACTGGAAATATTGTTTTATATATGCCAATAGTTTGGGCAACAGCTCACTGAGGTGTGTCACATGATGCCTTTGAGAGACTTGTGATTATGGTGGACATTTCCTGTGTTACTCTTGCTGTGTACGGGTTTTGGGATTTAACTGTTGGGTATTGTTCCAAAGATGTGGCGTCAGGCTGAAGAGCAAAGGGCAGGCTTTGCACTTTGCCTGTCTGTATGACATGTCCATTCTGAGTGAGTAGCCCTACACTGTAGAGAGGCTCCCCTGCCTGTGGCTTGCCAGCCCCCAGAAAACTGTGGGATGTGGTGTTTGGACATGACGTTACCTTGGGTACATGACAGTCAGCCCCAACCAGGTTTTATTAGGTCAGCCCTGGCAGGATGAAACCAGACCCTGAGGTCCAATGGGGGTAAAGATGAAAAATAAATGTGACAGATTCAACCCCTCTTCCCTGGCCTGTAGGTCATTGTTTCACTGTGTGTCCCTGGTGTCCATTCTTTTCATGTGAGTGTTTGTTTGTCTGAGCCGTTTTGCCGATGAGTAGCGTGGGCTGCAGGGCACCTTTGGAAGTGGTTTACTGAATCATGTCTGACTGTGCACTAGTCTGATAGCACAAGAGAGTGAAGTTTTTTTCCTTTCCTTTTCAACAGCTGTCTAGGCAGAGGTCTGGACCTGGAGTTGGCTGTCATGTTCAAACTCTGGGCTTGAGCACCAGGTCACTAGGCAGACTGTGAGAAAGTTAGAGCAGACTCAGTCTTCAAAGGCATGATTCAATCTCAGACAAAGCTCTCTCCCGATTTGTCAAAAGCATATCTTTCCCACAGTCCATTGCCTACTGCAGTAGACTGAATGTGCAAGATCAAAGCTTACAGTTGCTTCTTAATGCTTGAGAAGAACCACCTTTTAACTTCCCTTCCCTCATTTCTCTCTGACCCCTCCTACTCTATAGCTAGACCATTCTTTAACCCAACCCTCCTTTGACATATCCTCACTTATCCTGCATGAACATTTAATGAAAATCACAGGAGATGCTAAATTTCTATAACCTTTACTGGTATGTGTTTAGTAATAAATAGCTATTCACTGTTAAGATGTAGTGCAGTTCACATCCAGTGTTAGATAAACACAGATGAACTCTGTCTCATGTCTTTTAATGTCAAACCAAGATCATAATAGATCTAGTACACAGTTAGCATGATTGTTTTTCCCAGGTTTTTCTGTGCTTTGGCAGCCTTCTCCTTGCCCTGCAGCTCTACTCTACTCTGCAGCGTGCTCAGACCAGGCCAGGCCTCTCCAGCCCTGACAGCTGCCCTTCTCTGACCACTCTCTCTACTTTTTCTGCTAGGATCTGAGCTCATGCCCAAAGCCCTTTCCACCAGGATAGTTGGAGGTATCTGGTGGTTCTTCACTCTCATCATCATCTCCTCCTACACAGCCAACCTGGCTGCCTTCCTCACTGTGGAGAGAATGGAATCTCCCATTGATTCAGCTGATGACTTGGCCAAGCAGACCAAGATTGAATATGGTGTGGTGGAGGATGGCTCCACAATGACCTTTTTTAAAGTGAGTAGAAATGTGCAAAAATGTCTTTCACCCACAGATATTAGCCAAAATGTCAGATTTCCAGACTAAGAATGCTATTACCTTTTTTCCCCCAAAGTACCTTGCAATGCAACATCGTTGTACAACATGCCTGAAGAGGAACACTAACCACCAAATATCTTTACATCAGCCATAATCATTTCACCAGTTTACTTACCCTATACCCTTGAGACAGATACCGCCCCCAAACACTGCTTCGCAGGTGCTGCGTTGTCGGCTGCCCTCTGCTTCACTTGAGTGAATGGGTTGAATGCAGAAAATAGTTTCACACTGTGTGGTGTTGTGTTGTATGTTCATGCGTGACAAAAATAACTACTTTACACTTTTTTTACACTTTAATGCAGTCTGTTGCTGGTGACACACTATTCAGTTCTGCCTAACACCAGTGTGTAGGTAACCTGCTAGACTTTATTTTAATCCTGAAAGCCTGTGGAAATTTTCACTTCTACTCTATATGATTATTTTATTAGGGCAGTATTTCAGCTGAGAGACCTCAGCAGGGAAAGCATGGCCACTGTGGGTTTTAGATTACCCTAACATTCACAGAGGGAAACTTATGGGGATGCCTATTCCAGATGTTCTTTTTTCCCCCTTTCTGTTTCTTCTGAGTCATATAACCACTTTCCTGGATTCCTTCATTTACACATTCGTAAGCATATAAAGCTATAATCATAAAACACAGCAGAATGCATTTTGTTGGCATTGATGCTTTGAATATTTCATCATAAAATGGAAACAGACACATTGAAGAAAATACATTGTTGCTGGTGGATCAAAATTGTTCCCAATGCTTACATTTCCAAATTAACTAGTGGTTCTTATGTCGTCAGATAAAATATACTGGTTGCAGATGTAGCACTAAGTAGCAATAGAGCTTTCTGCCAAATGGCTCAAGCATTCTCCTTTTTCAGGTGCTGATTTATTGACTGATTGAGGGTCTGTGTGTCTGATTGACAGCCGGATGGACTGGCTGATAAACCAGGGGAATTGATTGAACGTAATGCACTGTGGATGTACAGCCTGTCACTGCTGGCCTCCCCTCAACCTCATCACGGATACCGAGGGAAATAACAAGCAAAATACCTGCAGTTTGTCCAATTACTAACTTATATTTGCTCCACAAAAATACAAAGGCACCTAAAAGTGTAAATATCAGCATGAGACTTTGTGTGAGTGTAGTGTGATGCACCTCGACCAGTTTCAGGACTTTTACACATATATAGACCACACATGCACACATGGGCACACATAATTGCTGCATTTGTCCCACAAGCTATTTTAAACCATTATAACACAATTATTTAATGAAATAATCTGTCATTATTGGTCCTTGACCTGGCTTGTGAGATATCAGGCTGTATCTGCTGTGTGTGTATGTATGTGTGTGTGTGTGTGTGTGTGTGTAGAATAACAGGATAGAAAGGGAAGATTCTGACTTGGGTTGTCACACTCGTTTTTCATCTTTTACTCTGTGCCACTGCTTAGAGGCTACAGAACATGGCAAGATTACCCTTTGAACCATATATTCTTCATCCATTGATCAAAGAGAATCATCATAATGGACAAATACAATACTTTTACTGTAATGGCAAAAACAATGTGCGCGCTATTACATAATTAATACTCAAGTGTAATAATGCAATTACATATTTAATCGAATGGTGAACTATGGACTTACATTAACTTTCCATTTACATTATCAACAGTTTTGAAACTACTCTTGTGACTTTTTCATTTGTTTTAGTGTCAAGAAATGTCAAAAACAAAAAGAGCGGGCTGTACTGCCCTACAAAAGCCAAACTGCGGTAACTACATATTTGGTCAAAATTGACTTTAGGTCTCCTTTGTCTTGTGAGAAAATATCCTGGTTCAAAGTTGTCCCATTACAGAGAAATGATGGTGGCAAAATTGCAGTAACTACAAAACCCATACTAATACTTAAACTTTAAAGCCATTTTCTCAGTTTCATCTTTGAGGTAAATACTGCACTTTGGCTTTGTAGGGTAGTATCTTATCATTACATTCAAATCATCCTATAAAATGCTGCAAATACAAATTTGATAGAAATGGAATGTTCTACACAAGAGATGAAAAATATCCCATTAAACAAGGCTTTTGATTGTTTCGGTCATCTAAAAGAATCTATCTGCTGCACCTTAAAGCAGAATCTACTTTCTTGACTCTATTCAGGGTCAGACGTGATGTTTCCTAAGTTACATACTCATATGACCACTTAAGTAATTGGCTATACCTTATACATTCTCACTTTTTTATCTTGTTCAATATGCTGCATTCCATGTTCCAGAAGCCACTGTGAGCAAAAGAAAGGTGAGGTAGTGGACAGCACAGCCGGCTGCGGCACATTTAGTCTGCGTTCCTTCTCTTCCTCCGCCTCGCTATCTCTGCGTAACCTTCAACATCAAAACAATCTGCGGCAGTGGGGTTTCGCTGAGCCCAGCAGCAGCAGCACATCCTCACTCACCTCACTTCCTCTCCTGCTGCACCTGCCCCCGCACTCCTCTATGAAGAAGGGAATCATCCCTCACTCCAGCCACCACTGTCATTGCTTTTTTTAATTTGTTGTGGAGGGTTTCATGGACTCTGATAAAATCTGTAGTCTGTTCTCTCTCCTTTTGCTCATTGCCTTTTTCTCTTCTATCTCTGTTTTTCTCTTAGTTTCTTATTGTCTTCCTTATCCCACTCTCTGTTTTTCTCTCTCTTCCTCTCTTTATCCATTTTCTGCTTTTTTCCCCCTCTATTCTCTATTCTCCTTTTTTCTTTTCTTGCTTTCTTTCTTTCTCTCTCTGTACCTTGGATTCTCTATATTTCACTGCTTCCTTCTCTTTCCTTTGCCTTTACCTCCATTTGTTTTTCTTTCTGTCTTTCTCGTCACTTTCTCTGCATCTTTCCCGGTGCATCTCTCTCTATCTCTCTCGCTCTCTCTCATATGCCCACAGACACACATATGCAGACCCTCTCTGGCTTGCCCGTGTGCAGGCATGCGTGCATTTCTCACATTCGCATATTTCCTCGCAGTGTTCCCCTTATCAGGCTTCAGTGAGTGTTATTTTGCAGTGGGCCGTGAGGTGGATCCCTGCAGGACTGTAGTGCTCAGCAGTAAGTTTATAAGTCGTGATGGAGAGGGGAGCTGAATCACTGCCACTGATGCAATTTGGCCAGCAGGCAGAGGGAGCAGCTCCAGCCATGGGGGAAGGATAGGGGCTGAGAATAGAGCCTATACTGTGATTCAACCTCAATATAATTAATACACTAACCAAACCACTGCAGAAACCATGTATTTTAACACCTTTAAATATGTGCAAAAAAAAAAATTTGGAGGTAGAATTATGTGCAATATAATGTCCACATCACTGCTGTTATAAAAAAAACCTCTCTATGATGGGAACTACACAGGACAAACCGAAGAGAAATGTTTTTAGCCTTAATGTAAGACAGTGGGATTACAATCACATACCACACACATACTGTCAGAAAGCTTCATTTGACTGGTTTAATGTGGAATTGGAAGTGTCTCTCAAATTATTGTAAAGTTATTGAAGTTATTTAACATTCGTCCTGCAATATGGCAAATTTAGTGAAGAAAAAAAGTAGAGTTTTCTACCAGGAATGTCTACAGCAACAGTCAGCCCAGATGTTCAATAAATATCAAACTCTTAAAATAGCTTAAGTTCACCTTGGCACAACTAGCATTTAAAAGTTAAGCAATACATAACCAGCCTTAATTTTAGAACAACTTCAAGTCTCATCTCACCACATCTCTGAATCTAGTCAAAGGTCCATTAGCATCTACCAAACTGGAGGTGCTTACAACAGAAGCGAAAAAAGGCATGCCTTCTAAATATATTTATTTTTTGCCAAGTTATATTGGATACTTGGTGATCACAAAATGTTGCCGTCTTTTGTAAGTGTCTGACAATGACCCTTTTTTTTCCCTCATTTTTTGCCTCACTAACCATTCTCTTGGCTCCCCCTCATTGGTGGCAGCCCCCTGCTTCACTTGGTGAATTGGTTAAATGCAGAGAAAGAATTTCACATTGTTTACACTGTGTGCTGTAGTTTTCTTTTCTAAGGGTGGTTATAATTGTGAAAGCATATATAATAATTAAATTAACTATTATTTTTGTTTTCTTAAATTAAAATGTCTTCACGTATACATTATATTATATATTATATACATTATATATAATATATATTTATTTATATTTATATATATATCTATATATTAGGTATGCACCGAATATTTGG
>JBBPDH010000007.1:11882050-11905837 GCA_037974565.1 Clupeocharax schoutedeni
CCCTTCTCATTACAGAGATGCACATCACCTAATATGCTTAATTGGTAGTAGGCTTTCGAGCCTATACAGCTTGGAGTCAGACAACATGCATACAGAGGATGATGTGGACAAAATACCCATTTGCCTAATAATTCTGCACTCCCTGTATATAATAGTAATAGAGTAACAAGACAAATTGCCTGTTGCAATAATTCATTCACAGTAATATTTAACCCCTAAAAATGGTTTATCTCGCACCAGAAAAAGCCACACAAATTGCTCTGCACACAGAAAAATATTGCACAGAACACACATATTACATACATACATACATAAATACATACATATATACAGGAATAGTCCTACATACTTCACTTCTTGTCATCTCTCTTTCAAATGCTGGTTCACATTGAGGTTATGATAAGAAAGAACATTGTTTTCTGAGGGTTACAGTTCTGATTATGGTGCATAGCAGATTAATCAAAGCCTCCAATCTGATATGGAAGTATGAGCAGAATGAAGCAGTGCCAATCTGTGGCCACTTCAGCATGATCAAAGGCTTAGACAAATGACTTATAATCAGACCTCACAATCTCAGCTCAGATGAAATAAATCAGCATCAAAGATGATATTGTGACAGTGCTAGAAAGAGGGAAAGATGGGTAGAAAGGTAATGAAGAGGATCGTGCTGATGATCAGAAGAGTTACGGAAGACACAGATAGGGAGGTTGTTCCCACGTGCCTTGAGTATTCGTGAAGTTTCTTTTGTTGTAAATATTTTAGGATGACGTTCTCTGGAACGCTGGAGATATCTACTTACCAACCAACTGTCTACCCAGTGTCTCTTCTTAGATTCTAAACAGCACTGTCCAGACTTTGGTCTCAGACTCTTGGACTCACTGGTGTTGGACTTGAACTTGCTCTGGGCCATTGGTTTCATCATACGTTATAGTTGATCCTGACTTAGTCTTTAAAAAGTAATTGTCCCAAAAGTAACATTTATGCATGGCAGCCAACTGCCTTAATTTGTTTAAAATAGAAAATGGCCATTGGTCTAATCATTTCAAACTCTATCTAGAACAAGCTTTGTGATTTGCCATCTGGTAACCAATCATATGCCTGTCAAAACACAACTTAATGAATCTATACTCATAATTTTCATTTTGGCCAAAAAATGATGTAATGAACAAAATAGATGGCCTATTTGTATCCTACTGTGTTGTTACATGCTTTGATCAATGCAAAAGAAAAAAATATATGCAGTGTTCCACAAAAATATAAATAGGCCATGAAATGATCTTAAAAAGGATTCTGTCTCAATTTTAATGTCTCTTTCATTTTAGACTCTTGGTCTTGAGATCCATACATTTGTAAACACCAACAACACGAATGTATTGTGTAAAATAGCATAGCTGTTTCTATTTGTAATCACTGCAAATGTTCAATGATTTAATTTCAACACAGTATAATTACAAAATGTTTCTTTTTTTTATGAGAAAAATGATGAATGATGAATGGATCTATAAAAATGGTCGGATATATAGTTTTAAAGTTGTAGAGGTACCTTTTTGGAGCAACCTTTTTGTTCTGACGGTGATTGTTAAGGAGATGAAAATGATCTGTATTTTTTCCTTCTAAAATAACAGTAGTTATTGCCAGTGAGTTCAGCTCTAAATCTAGTAAAAAATGGAAAGGGGAAAGTTCAACAGCTCGGTGGAGCCAGTGCATTCAGTGCCAGAATGTGGGCGCAGAATATAAAACTCAAAGAAAGGTGATGTAAAACAAAGAAAAAGTACAGCATGATACATGGATTAAATAGTTTCTTTTCTATCCAGGATTATTCATTATTTGTATATTAAAAGCCATTGTCCAAACCATGTATTTATAAAAACCTTCTTATATTTATTTCTAAAGGATATGCTGACTTTGCTCAGTAGTTTTCCTCTTAATGAAATTTCCATAACGTGCCATGAATTTAATTCCTTGTATGCCCTTGCCTAGATGATGGTTCAGAGTCTTCTCCTATAATGTTTGATGAGGTGGAAGAGCACACAGTAAAGCATCTGACATGTTCCCCTTTAAAGGATATCCTTACTCTCTGTTGTCTTTAGTACTTTAGTATTTTAGCTGCTTTTTTGTAGTGTTTAGGCATGGGAGGGCGAGATAGCAATCTAAAAAGGCTGCCAGTCTATTTGTCGGCTGACAAAGTGGAATGTATTAGGCTGACTCCTAAAGCTGTTTCAGCCACAGTGTAAGGAGAACATGAGCCATGCAAAGTGCATGCTCATTCTTTAATGGAGTGATAAATCAGCTCTTCAGCTATGCCATTAAAAGTTCTAAAAGTGAGATTTTTCAGATTACGTTTTGAATCTTGGGCCATTTGAGATAATGTTAACTTTTCTTCATTCAGGTGACATTTTGAGATAAAGTGAAATTTTTTTATGTGGTCGACAAATCCTCTTACTGCTGGTTATATTGGCCAAGATTTGTGTTGGAGTTCAATTCCTCTTTTCAATCTCAATGTTTCTCTCTCTCTTTCCCCACCCCTCCCCCTCCATACCTCTCCAGTATTCATCCCTGGTGGTTCTGCCTTATCAGCAGTCTATATTCTGCATGCTCAATCGGCTGATTTGTCAAGGGTGACTCCAAAAGATTCTGATAGGCACTCGGCAAATCACCCAGTTGATCTAAAATATCGACCCACCACAAGAAGTCATTACGTACAATAATGGCAGGAGGGACCTTGAAGATGTGACTTAATTAGGTTTCAAATGCCTTCAGAATGGATTCTGAAGAGAGAGAAATTCTTGTGTTTCAAATAGAAAAAATGTTATTTTGCAAGTACTAGAACAATATGGTGCTTCACCAATTGGGACATTACATTGATTAGGTTTTCCAGTAAAGATATATTCTCCTCTATATTCTTCTCTTGGTATACTTTTTATATTGTTGTACTATATTTCTTTTCTTAATATATTTCTATTATATATTCAGGTCTTTTATTCTGTATCTTGTGTGAGTGTGCATTCGTGATGTGAACAATTTCCTCCGGGATAAAGAAAGTTCTCTGATTCTGATTCTGATTATTCGTGTTCCTCAAGGACATCATAATAGCTCTACAGCTTCATTTTGACTGTAGAATTGTGTGTGACTACTTTCTATCTGCCCTTTAATATTTGAAGGAATGTGTGTATCTTTGAAAAACATTATTAAAAGCCATCTTAAAAAGATGCACTGAAGGTACTATTTACTATATCTCTTTCTAAAAGTGGAATGTCATAATATTATATTTTGGATGGCAGTAAGAGATTTGGTTTCAAAACCCCAATTGGCCTTCAGTAGTGGTCTTCAGACCAGTTCCCAGGTTATTCCAGATGGTGCACATTTGTCCTCAAATCTAGTACACAATGCCTCGGGGCCAGTTTGAAGATCACTGGGTTACAGGAATGGGTCTATTATTTCCAGCTGTTAATTTCAGTCTTTTTTATGACAGGGTTACATATATATTTAGAGCCCAGTCTCAAGAGTTTTTGTGAAGCCATCACGATATACAATGTAATCAAAATATATGTGCTGCGATCAAGCTTTTTTTATGCTAGGACAACGCTTCACATGTATTTTAATGCACAGTGCGTAACATCACCAGCATCTGCAGTAACTGGTGACTGAGGGACAGTAGGAGAGAAATAATGAGGTGATTGCTTATCGTTTTTATTTGCAAAGCGGTTGAAACAGGTTGAAATGCTGTGAGACGGGGATAGTCCTTAACCTTAACCCGAACCCTAATCTTAACCCTAACAGTGCAGACACTGGTGGTGTTACGCAGTGCGCATTAAAATACATAGTGTAGTTAAGCATTATCCTAGCATGAAAAAAGCCCTAAAGTGTGACCACAGGGCGTATTTTGATTTTGACTGTATATTGCGATGGCTACACGAAAAGACATGAGATCTGGTTTTATTTCTGACAGTGTTTTGGAGCAGCTAGTAGCCTTGTGGTTAGGGTGTTCACCCTGCAATCAGGAAGTTGTGGGTTCTATTTCCAAGACTGCTCAGCAGTTTTGAGGTACTCTGAGAAAGGTACTGTCCCCTGCTCCCTGGGCGCTCTGTTCCTGGCTGTCTGCTGCTTTACTTAGTGAATGGGTTAAATGCAGAGTAAGAAGTTTGTGCTGTGGTGTGTTCACATATGACAGAATGGTCACTTTTACTTATATGAATCTACCAGGAGTCACTTTTTTTCATGTTATAATATATGAGGCTGTCTGTGCTGATGTATGACCAGACAACTGTTTTTGTTGTGAGAACATTCCCTAAGGGATACTGGCCTTTGGTCCTGGAGAGTCAGCATCCAGCCCAGTTCAGTGATTTCTCTGCTCTTACATAAAGATAATCCTGGTAATTAACTGCTGAGATTAATCAGATTTGTGTTTGAGGAAATCACCAAACTAAACTGGACTGTGTTCCTCCACAACTGGAACTCAGGCCAAACTATGCATTTATCATATGTGTTTTTAATATTTTTTCTACATGACAACAAACATAACAAAGTTATAGCACTTTTAATGTCAAAAAGTCTAAGACTGCACACATAAATGCCAAATGAAAGCACATTCAAATCAAATAAATGGCATGTTTCCAAGTGACATTAAAAATAACTTCATGCAGTCTATATTTAAAGCAGTAGGTCATTTAATTTTCCTTGTATGGGTTGTTTTTGCAACCAGATGAGAATGAACAAGCTTATTTTCTAAATTGCCTGTTTTGCCAAATTATGGGGTCTTATAAGACTTTCTTCCTTTTTCCCTTTGTTAGTTTTTTTCTTATTTAAGTTTTCATCTCTTTTTCTGTACTTTTACAAGACCCCTTGCTCACACAATGGATCAGGCGGAGTGAAATCTAGACACACACACCTGAAGAGTGTGTGGCCTGCTACCTTAATTTTTGAACTTGTCATCACAACACAAGTTACAATGTGAAAGAGCATAATTTCCAACATACTTTAATAATCATGTTTTGAATAGAAACTATCCAGTTCCCAAATGAATTACTTTAGGGCACATTATTGACAAAGGCACACTTTCTATGAAAAGCTTTTAATTTTAATCTCAATGTTTCTATCAATCAATGAAGCAACCAAAGTAAATTTAGGACAAGTTGTTAGGCCAGTTTTCTCTTTGTTAGGGAGCATTTTTCTTGGTTTGTTGCCATAACAGTGCTTTACACCATGTAAGTAAAATGACTAAATTAAGAGCATTAATGCAATCAGAGCATCACTGTTGGTAATAGAATGGTTTTAATGCAGAATATTGTGCGGATATTTTCTGAGAGATGATTTGAAGATAACAATCTATTCTGCAATCATAATAACCAAAACATTTTGAAAGCACCTTGATGTGAGAATGAATTGTCTTTGTGCCACTGGTGCAGGCAGATGACACAGTAAAATATAGAGAGAGTGACATTGACTGCTTCATCTTTTAAAGCTACTTAAGGCATCCCATACAGAGTGCTGGTGAGAAGAGTGCCAGTTTCTGAGCTTCAAAGTCTATGTCCTTGGACAGCATTATAAAGAACACGCAGACAAAGACACAATGCTAAAAAGACTACTTAGTATCACTGCTTTATATGGAGCCATTGGTCAACATGTAAACGGAAGTGTTTCCCCCCTAAAACATGGCTCACAGTTGCACAATGTTTCAAAAGCTTATATTGATGGTCAGTAGTCCTCTAGGAGAACTATTTTTATAGTTCTGTAATGACCAATGCCAATTGTTTTGTACTGAAATCTTTCCTCCAGAAAACAAAGATCTCCACATACGACAAGATGTGGGAGTTTATGAGCAGCCGCCGGCATTCTGTCATGGTGAAGAGTGTGGAAGAGGGGATTCAGCGAGTGCTCACCTCAGATTATGCTTTCCTCATGGAGTCCACCACAATCGAGTTCGTAACCCAACGCAACTGCAACCTCACACAGATCGGAGGCCTCATCGACTCCAAGGCATATGGAGTTGGCACTCCTATGGGTACGTAAAATACTCAAATTTAAAATAGTATTTAAAATTTTAAATGTTTAGTTTTTGCATAGACCAAAAAAAAAAAGCTGAAATAAAAATTCCTGTCACCATGGAGTCTTTGATGGGTAACCATTCCAAAATAATGATACAATACATAACACAGTGATACAACAATGTGCTTTTGAAAGAGAAACCTCTGCAGTAATGTCTGATTCAGAAACACAGATATCTGAGCGTATCCCTTCCCACCTTCAGCTGTAATTAAGAAATAATAGTGTGTTGAAACATTGCTGCTTGTCATTCTTAATTATATGCAGATAAATGGCATAATAATGAACTTAAAATGTAAATTTTCAAATGTGTGAATACAAATGAAAAAAAAAAAAACTTGATTAACTTGACTGACATCCCGATGCAGCGGTGCCATAATTTGAAAACTGATTAATATCTAACTCATGCAATGTGCTTTACAATTACTTACGTCGACACTACTGGGCAAGATATTGGCACTTGTCAATCAAAAAATGTGCTTCAGTATGTCTGTGTGCACCTCCATGAGTGGGCAAGTAAAGATGGTTGCCAGTATAAAAGGACCCTTTCACACATTTCTATGTTGAAAGAACAATGCCCTTTGCCACAAAAAGAGTTGTACTGTTTTATTTTAAACTTTATTTTCAAAAAACATTGACTTGAAATTGATGGTGGTTCATTACAGTGTGGTTATGGTGGTCAGGGTCATAGGTTTCCTTATGTCACCTGGCTCAGTGAACATTCCAGGAGAAAAAGGGCGTGGGGTTGGGGGCATACATTCAAGAAGCAGACAAATACATGAAATAAATAAGTGAATGAAGAGGGTGACAGGAGGCATTTCCACTGCTATGCGAAGGAGCAGGATTTGATTATCAGGCTCAGTAGCAGATTGTCTTAATCCTGTTATACATGCAGCCCCCAGCTGCATCAGCCTTGAGAAAAAAATGTTGAGGAAAAAAAAGTCCGCAATAATAAGTACCTGGAAAAATGAAGAGAAAAAAGAACGTTGAAAATATGTGTGAGACTTCTTAGCAGAAAATTCCTGTGCACGTCCATAATGTTTTTGTAGCTTTTATCTCATATTTTGCCATGTTTTGGCAATGATCGGTAATAACTGGGGGAAAATATTTCAAAATAATTAGCTCAGATGGCTTTGAGTATCTTCTGTATTTGAGTCTAAAATAGAGATATTGTTGCCATATTGTTGTTATTTTGCAAACATAGTTAAAAGCTGCCCTTAACATTATGTGAATTTTTCACAATGAATGGACCAGTGTTAGGACAAGGTTCAGTGATATTCTTTTGATTGAATAAAATCTTGTTCCATTAACATAACAGTTGAAAGAAAAGTGAAAGTTGCCTTGTAAATATTATGTCATGATTCTGAATTTGGTTGGTAAAAGATTGTTTTGCATTTTGCATTGCAAAAAAAAAGCTTCTCTTGTAGTAGCAATGGTAAAGGGACATACGTGTCATTTCTGAATCAGATGTGCTTTCCTTAGAATGCTGGAATTGGTGAATAAACTGCAACTGTGATGATTTGCTGGGCCTTATTAGATGCTATCATCTTTTTTGTATATAACGTGCATTTGAAAAGCAGCAAGTCAGAACAGTGTCTTGGTAAACATAAAGTGCATATATGATGAGGATTCTCTCTTTGTTACACTTTGGCCCTTATTGTTGTGATTGCATGTGTCTCGCTCAATAACGTGTTCTGCATTTTAAGAAGTGCTGCTTTGAAAGCACAAAATGAGTGAAATTTGAGGAGGCACCTTGATGTGAGAATCAAAGGCCTTTGGACCACTGCTGGAGGCAGACGGCATAGCCACCACCGACATTTCAATGAGTCAGATCAGTGGGAGGGAGTCTGGATTCCGAGCAACAGCTCTTAGTGTTAGCAGCTTGTGAGCTTTGCCATACCGTTTTTGGCACACTGTTCTTGACAGTGTCTGGAATGTCTATAGCCGTAGGTTCACCAGGGACCTGTTTCTCTTTGTGGTGGTCTGAGGTGGTCTACGTGCTACATAGTGCTCCACACATATGAATGTATTCAGCCCCAGTGTGAAACCTGCTTCATCTCTTGCAGCTACTTATGCCACAGAGCCAGTAAATCTACAGGCAAGCACAGATAATGTGTTTCTGCTTGCTGAAGTGTGTGTCCTGGGATTGTATTGTGGAGAACACGCACAGGGCATGCGGAAAAGGCTGTTTAGTATTATTTGTCCCTTGTGTAACTTTTGCAGGCAGCTCAGTGTGAGACATTTAAATTGCTAATCCTACCCTTTTAGTAGCCTGTTACCTGTTAACACAGTCAGGCTGTTCTCTTCATCCATTTAGAGTGCACACACACAATCACACACATAACTGGCTCACCAAACTATGGTCCACAGGTTTTAATGCTGAAACCATATCAAACTAAATTTCAAGAATCTTGAAATGGAAGGAGGTAAGATTTCATTGAGTTTTTTTTCATCAATCCTTACCCAGTTTTTAAATGATGTAATAAATCAAAAATTTGTGGTCTAAGAGCTATGAAACTTTAATTTGACTATGACAATATATAAGATAAAGATGTGTCATTTGTTAAATAAATTAAGTTTATCTTAAACGTTGGCATTCCATAATTATGGGCTCTTTAGCAGTCACATCCAACTTAAACATGGGTTTCTCCCAGACATTGAATGTACTGCAGAAGAAAATCTGCAGGGCCTTTAGGAACTTCAGAGAAGTCTTAATGATTTCTGGTAGCCCATGGTATCAATGTAAATTTTTGCTAAGCCAACTCATCCATTGTTTAGGCCTTCAGGCTCTGGGTAGAAATCGAACCATGTTGGATTAACTAACTGGAATCATTTTAATAAAGAAGACATCAATCAAGACTCCCTGGAAATTATGGGTAATCTCTGTGCCAGGACCTAGGAAAGTAAAACACACTTTTACAAGTGTCTATGTTTGGGCAAAATGTTCAAGACATGTTGTTGTAACAAAGTACCAGAATAACACAGATTGCTATCAAAGTGTGTACCCACTGCCCTACAACGTTCCAGGCATCCACTGCCTCAACACATTTGAACCGCTCAGATGCAATGGGTGCAAGGAACAAAGATCCTCACTTCAAGGTTCTCCATTACAGAACATGATTCAAACAGTGCTGCATACGATACTCAATTTTATGCAGTCCGTTTGTGACTACTAGCTTTCATCGTGATATGACAATGTTAACATAGCACAAAATCTGGTTAAAAATATGAAGTGTGGACTCATTTTCATTATATATGCTTCATAGTTAAGTGTGCTGTTTAAATCCACTAATGCAATATTATTCAAGACTTCATTATTCTAAGTGAGCAAATTCACCATCTGACACAATTGCACTGAACTGAACTAAAATGGAGTGGGTCTACCTTATATCTTAGAAAAACAAATGAAGGCTAAAATGAAAGCACATAAATATCTAGCATACTTGCAGTCTGGAAGCCATTGCCAAATAATCTATCAATCTTTTGCACATTTTACTCTTTTCGCTCAGTGCATTTGTCTGGTACATCTAGTAATCCGTTAGTTTGTAATGGGAAAGTGAGTATGGTGTAAAGGGTCTGTGTATTGTAGAAATAGAAAGCACCCTAGTCAGCTTTCAGGGAATGTGGCATGCCTCCTCCCCAGAGAGGTCATTAAGAGGACTCATGTACAGTACCATGTCATCAAACATCTGCGATGGGGTTTGTTTGCGCAAGAAGGAATGTAGCTTAAGAGTAAACTGTTTCCTCCCCTGCCTCTTCCATCTGTTTCTCATGGGAAACTCTCTCTCTCTCTCTCTCTCTGCATTGTCCTTTATTAGACAGTATTAATCACATTTTGCTGGTCATCATGTTTGTGTCTTGCGAGATGTTGCTTCCCAGGTGGGTCACTCAGTAGTGACTTGTAGACTTGTGACTTACAGATGGACTGTAGCATCTGCCGTCTCCGGGCCAAGGTCTACTTTTGTAAAGCTGCACTACCATGGTTAAAGGATCCACAAGACAAGCAGAAAGTAAAAGGAGAGAAAACAACCTGCCCAAGAGCAACTGCATGTTTTCATTGGGTCACTTCTAAAATAAGAGATTCTTGGTGAAGGACCATAGGGAGCAATCAGAGAGTTATTTTAGTGAAGTGTTATATTGAAAGTATAAACAGCTAAAATTGCTAACAGTATTATTTGCAGAACAAATTCTGAAACATATTTCAATGGAAATTACTCTCACCAGGCCTAAATAAAAAGGCTCACATTTTCTCTATTTGCTGGTGCGGCAGCTCATTTAAATTGCTATGCAGTTTTATTGAGGGACTATGCATTCGGGATTCATTTGCTATTACTCTTCTTTGATCTGACAGATTACAGCTATGTGTCCAATTTGGAATTCACTGTAGCCTGTCACTTAATTCCCCTCTTTAGCTTCAACCGCAGGATCAGTTACGGGTGCTTGTGCTGTGAGGAGCTCATTTTCATTGCTCAGATTTACATATTCATGATATCACCAGTAACATACACACGTTACTTTGCTAAATTATTCTCTTATACCCATAATGCAGGGGTGACCCACTCTGGTCCTACAGATCTACCAGGGTGGGGAGTTCAGGTCCAACACACCTGGCTCTAAAATAACGATTGTCCTGAAAGCCTTCATTACCTTCATTATCAGATGTTCAGATGTGGACTAGAGCTAAACTCTGCAATAATAGATCATTTTGGCCAGGATTGAGCACCCCTGCTGTTATATGTTGTATATATTTTCCGGGGCATTATTACAGCACAGCAACAGAATTCATTATGATTTCATATCACATCATTTATCAGCTCAGCAGTTCAGCAGCAATTTTTAAAAGATCAAGCCACAGTACAAAACATTCTTTTTTGAAAAATGTACTTTTATTTTTTATGATAGGCTCTAAACAGGCTATTATTCTTTCTAAAGGACTTGACTCCAAGTAAAAGCTTCAGCAACTAATACCATGGCAAATATCTGCCTCACTTCACTTAAAGGCTTAAAAAGATTTCTTTGTATTACAAGACACATATCATACATTTTTTTGTATTTATTCTGCTTATTGTGATTCTGTGGGCTAATGTCTTAAAAGAGTCATTGTTAAATGTTACATTCTTATTTTTTTTTATGTCTCAGAATTAACCGTCATGTTATATTCTAAATTACTAACCACCTTCATGCTTGGGATCATATTGATCCCATCAATGTAAACCTCCAGGTAATAGTTTAAAATAAAATTGCTAACCAAATTTATGTTTCTTTATTGACTACCTAAATAGTGATTCTAATAACTCATAGATATAACACAGCTTGGGAAATATCAGCAATCTCATTGACAATATACATCTGCCCCTCTACTGTGTCATGTGAACTGTCACTCACATAACTAAAGCAAGGGAAATTTTTTTAAAGATTTGTGTTGCATGTTACAGAGCCCTCAGCGTCATTCAGAACAACCAAATGATAAATGTGTGTAAAATGTTGATGTTCCTGAGATGTTTTATGCAGCTGAAACTGCTTAGGGTCAAACTGACCACAAAAGAACACTGCTGTGTACGTAATGTGTACAAGACATTGAAAACATATCGTCTTAATTTTGTGTTCTACCAGTTTTTCCCTTTTAATTAGTAAAAAGCCATGTATTTAGAGAGATGAAACATTTCATGGATCAAATTGACTCCAAACACCAACGGAAGTTGTTTTTCTTACTGTGACTTTCAGACTAATGTGTAAATATGTGTAATATGTAAATGATCTGTTCTGACTGGCTGCCCTGTAATTTGCCTCATTGAAACACACCTAAGAATGTCCATGGCATTGGATGAAGCTAAACTGCTCTTGACTAAATAGGCAGATGTGTAAAAGTGTCATTAAATTAGTTTTTTTTGTAACTTAATTTGCACATATGGATTGGAGAATGGATGGCGCATTAAACATGTATGTTTATATACTACATTCATCTGGCTTATTTACAATAAACTGGGAACATTCAGATATGCACTCTTTAACAGGCATTAAAAAGGACATGCTATTTAACTTGGGTATATTATTCTGAAACTGCATATTTCTGTATTGTCCAAAGGTGATTCTTTAACACTAATTGACAAGTGTAACCTGACAAATGTCAACATCACAAGCTCACAGACTGTTATAAATGTTCTAGATGTGCACTACATCAAAATCAAGTGTTTGGTTTGCCAAGTGTAGACTCAGAAACAACTGCTCCATGCCAAAAATCTAGCTTATACCCAGCAGTGCCCTCTTCACAACCAACAAGAGATGCTTCCAAATTAGCTGATAATTAAACTCGACTCAAAGCAGCTCTCCAGGAGAATAGAATGAGCTAAACACAAGTGGACTGAGAGAACCTTTCGAACCCAGTGTTTTCTTTTTGTTCTAAAATATGTGAATTTATTTTCCATTAAATGGAGCCATGAGAAACAAAATGCAGAATGTCGTTCTGTATTGAACTGTATTGATCCGCTCATTCACTCAGCCAAAACAGCAACTGTTACAGTTTCTGTTTATTCAAGAATATTGATTCTCCAATTTTAATATCACATCTCAGTGATACGTAATTTGCTCCAAATCAATTAGGTAAAAATACTTCTCGTTTCCCAACAAGAGGTATAAGATATGTGCTTTTGTTTAACTGTTTAATTGTCAGAACATCAGATAATATAAAGTTATATACAGCTTTATGATATAGGGGACTGTATCCTTCACTGTTGATGTCCATTTATTTTAGAACATTGGGTATAAAACGGACTGAACTTTTTGGCTAAGCTAGAAACTAAATATTACTGTGTGATGAATATACATTTGCCCTCTGAGAATGCTCTTAAAAATAAGCTCCCTCACCACCTCAGCCTGCGGTACTCTCTGAAATTCAAATATTTTACAAAGCTTTCAGATGGTGTATATTAAAATAGCCATATTTATATGGTTTCACTGATTTTCACTGAGTGCATTATGGGCATCTGTTTCATACGTTGAACTTTTAGTTAAAATATTAATAAATCAAACTCTACTTCACTACATTAAATATGTATCAGGGGTTAAAAAATGCTTGTGAATTGATCAACCATTAAGGGGAATTGGGTTCAAACTGTCAGTGTTTAATTAAGTTAGACATTAAGCACAATGAGTCAAAAGTTAGGATCAGATGAGCTGAATTTAAACAACCCAAAGACAAGGACAGAAAGACTGATTACTTTTGGACTATTTTCCATGCTATATTACATAATATTAAAGAGTGTTTGGTCTGTTCAAGTATTTTCAAATGTATCCCCAGGCTTGTCAATGGGTGTATTAGATTAGATTAGTCTATAGATAAAGTTAAAACATTAAATATGTTTTAAATGCCTTATGAAGACCCAACAAAAGCAACAATAGCACTATCAGGAAATGGAGGGCTTTAGGTGTTCATCTTACATCAGACATCTTCTCTTCTGAGAAGGGCTTTGATCTGTGCGAAGCAAGTGGACCGTTTGTGGCCTGTTTACCAGTGCGTGCAGGGGTGGCAGAGGGGCTGCTGGGAGTTGAGAATAATTCTCCTGACACCTGCCGAGGCCCAGAACACAGCCTATACGAGGGTTGGGAAAGGGGAGGGCTTCAAAGCCCACCTTGGGAAAGCACTTATTCATTATACCAAACAAAACAATGCATACAGGGCACATTACCTCAAATTAAATATGGCAACTAGTTTAATTAGACAGAAAATAAATAGATAACAGGGAAAAATGTATATCCCTTGAATGTAATTTGGTTTTAATGGTGTGTTATCAGCGGTGCCATGAGAGCTATGTTTCGGTAAGCAACACTCAATCTAAAATCTTCTTGTGGCTCGTGCAGCTCTCCAGTTGCTTTAGGTCTCCTCAATCTCTCCTCATCTAGCAACCAGCCTTGCAGAAATTCTCCACAGTGTGCAGAGCCTTAACACCTACTTCCTCAGCAACAGAACTTCCATCCCTGTTGTAAATGTAAAGCTTTTACTTACTCTTATTTACCTCTACTTTTTTTTTTTATTAGAGAATACTTAGTTTATCCCTCTGGCCCTCCTGTGGAACATTTGTCCACTCCACTCTTTTTTTATTTTACCATTTTAGCTGTGTTAATGCATATGGAATGAAAGTTTTCAAGAGCCTTCAATTCATTAAATATATCAATATTATACTCCATACATCCAGTTGTAACACTCGACTCCATCGTTCACACTTCTGGCCAACTGAAATCCATTAAAACCCAATAAAATGTTTTATTTCCTTGTTATTTACACTGTTAAATCATACAATTTAGGTTAAAATGCTTTAATTCTGAACTCAACACTTGAGTAATGGAGTTTTTTAGTGTTTTCTGCCAGACTATGTCATTTATCCATTTTTGGCCAAGCGAGCATTTTTATGTAATAATCTTAGTTCCCAATAGGGGAGTATGATGGCTTACTGCACTCAAATTGAGCAAATGAATGACACAATTTTGACATAGGTGTGACCTTAAGGATGTCAGATCATGGTTTTCTGTTTGTGCACGACAGTAAAGTTGTAAAGTGTTGTTGTTAATCAGTAACATATTTCAGATTTGTTCTATTTTTGAGGTTGTTTACTAACAAGTGCATTGTGCAAACTGGAATTTTAAGGATAAAAAAAACATATTTGATACTTATGAGAAGAACTGATAGTTAAAAACATTATATAGTAAAAATAGCAAAAAAGTATAAACATATAAAAAATTATATATAAATATATGGCCATTATTTAAAATATTATATTAAATTGCTTGCTTAGCCAAAAATGGATCAATTACATAATCTGGAAGAAAACACTAAAAACTTGATTTCCCAAGTGTTGAGTTTAGAATGAATGCATTTTAACCTAAATTGTATGATTTAACAGTGTAAATTGTATGATTTAACAGTGTAAATAACAAATAACGAAAAAGCTGAATGTATAGTAAAAACGAAGAGGGCCAGGGGTTTAATAATAAATTACATTTACACTCTATTGAAAGTAACAAGTATTGAAAGAAACAATAAAAAATGTAAATTTATTAATACCTTTTGAATAATAATAATATGATTCAAATGATTGGTGCTTTGACTAACAAATGCAAAAGAGATATCAATTAATATTCTAATCTAGAATTTGCACTTTGTCTAAAATTCCTTCAATAGTTACATTAACTTTTGACTGCATTATAATGAGAAAAAATAAAAACTCGTCACCAGTGATAACTGTGTAACTTCTATGGATGTGAATGTTTGCAAGGACAAGGACAATGTGTATCCACACCTTTTTGCACTATTGGCTACAATTCTCCAACCAGAAGATGAACCTTCAGCAGCTAATTGAATCACTCTCTGCTCTTCTGACCCCCCAGGCTCTCCATACCGAGATAAGATCACCATAGCGATCTTGCAGCTGCAGGAGGAGGGGAAGCTGCACATGATGAAGGAGAAGTGGTGGAGAGGGAATGGCTGCCCAGAGGAAGAGAGTAAAGAGGCCAGTGCTCTAGGTGTGCAGAACATCGGGGGAATCTTCATCGTTCTGGCCGCCGGACTCGTCCTCTCTGTCTTTGTGGCAGTGGGGGAGTTTCTCTATAAATCCAAACAAAACGCACAACTCGAAAAGGTAAAGAAACACTTTCAAATTTCTGGACTGCAATGAGAAAGTGGCAGCTGTTTTGTACAATGAACTGCAGTCATACTTTCCAACATCATTTTCAGCTTGCTTCATGCCTGTGGTTGTGCTTGGATGGTTTGCTTTATCGGTTTATTGTTGGGATGGGACTTGTATTCCTCACAATGCTGGGGAGGTGCACTAATTTTAATGCTTGAATTTGGTGGTGAACTCCTTGCATATGAACATGTTTTGTTTGGTAATGGTCCTGCACTATGATGTAGTCAGAGCCAATAAAGCTTAATCTGACATGGACACATAAAAGCATAATCATGCAGAAATCTATAATGTCTGGGGGTCAGGATTAAAAAGTGAAATGCATTTCATCAATATTTTACAGACTTTGCCAGCTGTAGAGCAAGCAGCTCTCCTTGATGTTTGTCTCTGAAGACAGAGGGGCTTTGGTTCATTTGCTCAGATGGCCTCCATGGTTTTCAGCATGTCTCACCTCGACAGCCCCGCCTCACTCTCCCCTTTCCACCTCATTCATTCTCCCTCCTTTTTTCCCCGCGTGAATGGTATGAGTGGAGTTAAAAAGTCCATGGTGTTTATAGAAAAAGATTTGGAACAAAATCAGCAGCTTCAGTCACATCATAAATGCTGATATTCAATGTTTTCAAGCACATTTTTTAATTTTCAAACTGTCTAAGGGAATGGAAAAAATAAGAGACCCATTTTTATTTTCACTGTACAATTTGCAGCAGTGTGTGTGGAAAAGGTTCATGTTGCTATTCTTTTATGAACTATAGCTGTGTAAAAAATAAGAAATGTTTCCTTACGTGTTGTAACTGCAGCAGTGTTTGTAGAGCAGATATTCTGTGAGCTGTATTCCAGCAACTTCACTCCTGATTCAGTTTCTGAAGTTGTTATTGTTGCAATTGTAAAATGTGCAGTTAAACATTTCTGAGGTATAATACATTATTTATATGTATTATTTTTTTATTTTCTTCAGACATTTTTGGTTTGATTTTTGAATCAAGTGTGGTCAGTAGTGTATAAAACAGTAGCGACAGGCACATTTACACAGACACACTCCTACAAATTGCAAAAGCAATAACAAGGAAAAAATTATGCGGTCTCTTATTTTTTCATGGCTGAAAATATATATATATAATACAGTTAAGAAGTCTTTTGCACATATTTCATGGTAGACATATTGAATATTAGCCAGTTTTCAGCCAAAAAACATGACTTGTTCTCAGCTTTTCTGTACTTTAGTGAAAGCTCTGACCTCCCCTGTGACAGTTGAGTTGTGAGTCCCACATGTGCATCCCCACTTAGCCCCTCTCAGCAGGGGACTGGCTTTAAGAGACATCTTCTGCACCCGCCATCGATCTCTGCGAGTGGTTTTGTTTGTTCACTAAAAGACACCATATCGTTGGGGGGTGTCCTGTTGCGAGGTGTTGCTGTGCAGACTAGTCCTTGGTTACAATTACATGAAGACATGAAGCCACTGGCCAGTGGTCAAGGACAGCCCTGACAATTCTCATCACCTATTAAAGAACTAGAATTTGCAGTCATGGTAGCGGCTGCAGAAACTGATCTATGCCACAAGGGAGAATCGTGTCCCTGTGACCCAGTAGCTTTTAAACACATTTTACAGTTGCCATGAAACAGGCCACATTGAGTGTAGCCACAAGCTGCCAGCACAGCCTGGAGAGGATTTAGATGAATATGAAATATGTGTGAGTGAGAGGGATGGTGAGAGCAATTATGCAAAAAAGGTGTTAAACAGGAGGTAACAGGTCCACACAAAGCTTTTCTGTTAGTGCTTTTCAGTGCTTTTCACACCTACAGAAAATATAAAATGTGTCAGAAAACATTTCATTTCAAGAAACTGGAGCTAAACAACAACTCCAAAGCTCTTTTTTAAGTAAAACATGAATTTGGAAGACCTGTCTGACTTATCTACACTCCCCTCACAAATGTGTTACATTGCAATTGTTGCAAAGTTGGACACGCTTTGCAGAATTTGAGCCAAAATACAGTTTGATCTAATGAATATAGGCTTGATAAAATAACAAAATTATTAAGATTTTTTCTTAATACTGTTTTTTTTTTCTTCTGAGCTGCATCATATAACTAGTCAAAATTAGCCAGCTTATACAAAAAATGATATCATCACTGTGATTACACCCAAATTAAATAAATAAATGAAAAATGACACCTGGTCATTTGAAACTGATAACACACTCTTAAAACAGAAAAAAACTTTTTTTTTTTTTTGCTAGAGTGTACTCTAGCATGTTTTGCAATTTCTCATTATTTTCAATGGGATTTTTGCTCAAATGGCGCTGTGTTGTCCTCAGTGAAGTTCCTTTAAATGAGCACGTTTGGTGCTAACATTGTATCTAACATTGGTAACATTATCTATTCACAATATCTGTTTTGGTTATAATGAAACACAATCAGCGAACCTCGGAATAATGTACCACTGTGATGTATCTGACCATTCTGACCATTTTCCTCATCAGATTATTTTCAGGATGCTGGCTCATCGTCATGAATTCTGTGCTTCTATGCAGTGTTAAACACTTTTTATATTATGCATGCACATACACACACACACACACACGAACACACACACACACACACACACGTGAAAATAAATGTATTACAACAATGACGACAATTTTTTCTTGCTGTTCTTTTTATGCATTTTTTGCCTCCATGCTTTTCTCTCTCATCCTGCTCCTTTTCTGCCACCCGCTCGGTTTCTCCCACTCCCAGTGAGTGTGTGCTCACTGCACTCTGAACTGCTGAAGAGTAAACCTCTCTCCTGAGAGTCAGGGACAACCAGCCGAGTGTGAAGAAGGGAAGAACCTCCTACTAGCTCACGTACATGCAAACACAGTATGATGCGCTGCTTTACTGATTCACTTTGCTTTCATATCATTTCCTAATGATGCCGTCTCATATCTATGACTGCAGCTGTTCAGGGCATTTATTTCTCTTCTACTTTTCCTTAGCAAAGAAGGATTTTATTTTACAACTATCATGCAAGATTTTACATAAAATGCATAATTCATGTGCTGTAGTTTGCTGCTGTAAACACAGGAGACCCCTTAACTCTCAAGAAATGTTTTTATTCTACTAGGATTAATAATGCGCACAAATCGTTTTGTTTTTACAGAAAATCAACACAAACGGCATCAACAAGTGTGTTCAGAATTATTTTACTGTTCAGGAACTGCTTGCGGTTCTCTTAGACATCAGTGAACATGTCTCTTCTGAGCTGCTCTGCAAAACCTCTTTCATTACCCTGCTCAGGCCCGGCTGATATAACAGCCTCATCGTTCATTGTTCCTAAAATATAGTCTATCAATCACGAGGCACACTGGAGCACAAAAACGAACAACAAGAGAGCATTCATCTTATTCATATGTGGGGAAAATGATTGAAAGGCAGTTAACATGATCTGCAGTAGAGCTGCTATTCAGGTGTAATGCTAAACTATACAGGTGCACATTTCCCAAAAACAGTGAAAGCTGTGCATGTGTAATGGTGAAAAGCATGTTGTCAAAGTCATTTCTTAAGGCACTGTCAAACAAAAGACCACCCTTATGTGGCTCACGTTTGTAACAGTTAGAGTCTTAAGTCTTAATTAGCATAAACCCTAACACTCATGTGCTATTTAGCCAGTGAAGGAGTATTCCATCAGACGTGGTAGTGGAGGCCAGCGCTGAGATGGCTAGCTGGGTAAGACCAAATGAATATCTGGAATTCTTAACCAATGAGCACCCTGCATCATGTTCACTTTAATCACAGAAGATTTTTAAATGTTACAAATACTTTATACTTATGGCTAAGAATAAACAAATAAAGGTTTTATTCTAGGTCTATTATTCATAATTAAACTGGAAGATAATATGTACTCCTTAATAGTGATTAATACTTTATTTTAGTCCTGTAGGTCCACTGTAGATGGTTATATCCTAAACCTTTACATTTACAGCATTTTTGGTTACAGTAGAAGTTTAGCAGCTTAATTAACATTTTTTGGGGGGACCATCAAAATAATTCTTTTTTTCCAAGCTTTTATAAATGATTTAGTAACCACTAAATAAAGCTCATATTCTGGCTGTGAAAAAACAAAATCTCATATTTTTAAGAATAAAAGATTCACTTAGTTTGGGCCATTTTGGATTATTGATTTGCTCTTCACAAAAATTTGACACTGTAAATAGGGCATTTTTTGTGTGACAGAGATGCAAGGTTGGCGAGTAAGTTTTGAAAGTAAGTGTGGCCCACACACAGGCCTTCTGAGTTTAAAGAATGTCAATTTCAGCCAATCATCTGCTGTTAAGATAAAATTGGATAGTCTGGATCTATGGGTTGTTTGGATCAGTTGTGAGTGTATTCACATTCATGAACCACTACTGTAACTGTATGACGTTATTCAAACTCTGCTTAAAAAGTCTGAAGAAAGTAAAACACCAGGAAAAAAACAGTAGCAGTTACTAATACTAAAAAAACAGTACTAGTGCACATCAACTATTTACCAGGGGACGTTTGCAGGAATAGCAACACATTTTTCTTTGTCTCATTTCGGAATGCAGCACTTCCAAATGCCACAGTGTCTTTGGGAGAAAGAAACGTGAGGAGGAGGGAGTGGAGAGGCAGCCGCTTAATTGGCCATGCAGCTACATGGGATTTGAGTCTGAGAAAATGTAATATGCATCAATAAGTCATGCTGCTGCAGCGGTCTGGCAGGGAAAGGCAGGGTGAAATCTGCCATAGAGAAATCGCTTTAGTTATGACGCGCTGGGTGCGCATCCAGATGGACGGCAGCATTGAGTCATCGCTTCTCTCCTCCCTCGCGCCTCCACCTTATCCAGGCCAGCATTCTACATCCACTCCCCTGCATGACACTACACGCCCCACCATCCCATCCCACCCCCAACACACACCTCCAGCACAGAACTCATTCACTCTTCCTCACCTTCTAAAGCGTCTCCATCCTGTTGTTCAGGTTAAGGCAGTCAGTGGAGAGGATGTGTGTTAAACGTGTGAAGGAACAGCTGATCAGCTGTCTTTTCTTTTTCCTGCCACACAGAGGTCCTTCTGCAGTGCCATGGTGGAGGAGTTACGAGTGTCCCTCAAGTGCCAGCGCCGCCTCAAACATAAGCCTCAACCGCCTGTCATGGTCAAAACAGAGGAAGTCATCAACATGCACACCTTCAATGACCGGAGACTGCCAGGCAAAGAGACCATGGCCTAAAATAGACACTTGCTCTCTGTTTCTTGAGCCGGAGGAGGGGAATTGAACAAAACAAAAGTGGTAGGGCAGGGTGATAGCTACATTTCTACGTTGGGGAGGGGGAGAGAGATTAGGTATGTGATTTGCTCAGAGTGTTAAATGTCATCGTTGTTTCAAAATAATTAGTTACTGCAGACAAAAAAGAAACTGAGACAATATTTCCTGTGGAAATAACTTGATTCTGGGCAAAATTAAAGTGAGTTACCTCATCACTCCTGCCACCAGGGCAAGGACTGATTGGTACTGGTGTTCTACTGACGGAAAATCAAGAGACGGAGGAGTAGAAACAACAAGGTGTGTGGCTGGAGTCGGACTGTCCCTTCATTATGTTCACATTAGTTAAGATTTGTGAATCTGTAATCTCTTTAGGCAGCTCAAGCATTTTCTGTCTAGAGGCCACACAGAGAATGTTTGAGCCCTTTTAAGAGACCTAAAAGACTCATGTAAACAAATATACAATGGGTGTGGGGTTCTTTATGATGACCTGGATAAAATAGTATATCATTTTTAGGTGTATATTTGTGCTGGAAAAAATAATATGATCGGTCCCAATCAGGAGCAACCAATCCTAATTGATTCAAAAGGTTTGAAATATGTTTAGAGCCACAGCAAAATGTAATAAAGACGTTTCTTACTCTGAGTAAGTCAGAGAAGTATCATACATCAGGCAATAAATTACTTAATTTGCTTGCATTCCAAATCACTACCACTTCCATAACATTCAGTAGGAAGAAAAAAAAAAGAAGTACACAAATTCATTTGTGAAAACGTGTTGGTAAAAATAAGATATATCAAGACTGCCGAGTCATATCCACTTTGGTAGAATAATACAGTATCACGAAAAACAAGACGTGCCTATTACTGGCCCCTGAATAACCTTGGGACGCTCTTCATCACCACTGCGGAATATAGGTCAGCACTGGTATCTCAGAAACAAAACTCACGCTATATTTATTCAAATATTTATTATTTTATTTATTATTTTCTTTTACAATTTTTTGATGGACTGATTCATAATAGCTATAAACATACATATTAATTACACTCCTGTTCACATTTCCCTTTTTTTTTTTTTAAAAAAAACTTCCAACTTTCTTGTTTGTACTTTTTGTGGATTTAATTTTAGAAACAGGACTCCTCACAAACTTGTGCAAATGCAAAATTTATATAAAAAGTGTTTTTGTATGGAGAAAAAAAAACAAACAAAATTTTGTAATAATTTTTATCAACACAAGATTGACCATGGGCATCTTTCTCTTCTTGTGGTGGATGAAATGCCCTGTGGAATCTCCAGTCTAGAGTGTAAAGTTGTGGGGGCCCTGGGACCACTGTGTGTCCACATGGACCAGCCTCATTAGACTACACAAACACACACAAACACACACACACACACACGCACACATACACCCACACACCCACCCAGGACCATATCATCTGGCCTCTGTGAGGAGGAAACAGAGCCGGTGTCCATGATACATGGCCTCCATGGACAGGGGATGCCTTTTAGGTCCACACAAAGGGAAGAGTGCTAAGCATGCCAGGCAGTGTTGAAGTGACACACACATTTTGGACAGATCCTATTTTTATCATGTAAATGAATCATATTTAAAGAAAGATATTTTTACTTGGGGTAAATGACAGTAACACTAATACTGATAAAACAAAAATATATACGTATAACTACAAAGAGATAAACAAAGAGGACAACCACGGTTGCTCCTCATTTTACACCCCTGATTTTCAATAGACTGCTAGTACTCAGTGCAGAGAACATGTGTGTAAATGGTTTAAGATGGATAAGATGTATTTAAAGAATTTAAAGATGCTAAACTAATTTTGACCATGTTGTGAAAACAAAATCGACTGTGCACACAATTTACTGTCTGAATTTGATGCACAAGTTTAAAGAAAATCATTAAAAAGTTCAACATACTTGCCTCTTAGCCTCTATCATTTCATAAAACTGCACTTACAGGACATCGTTCATAGCAGGCCTGTACACATTTTGATGGAACTGGCAGGGCAACTTGAATTGACTTTTGTTACATTTAGATCAGTTTATTTCACTGGTTCCATTAAACATGATTCTTCACACGACAAGAACTTTTTCTCATAATCTTCAATTAATTGTCTTCTCCCTGCCTCGCAAACATCATTTGGCATGGCCATGATTACATCATTGTGTATTAATATTAACAAATAACAAGAAGTATAATTTCACCGACCTATCACTCTGTCTCCGCATATCCAGAAAAAAATGTTCTGCTAGCTCAGAGACCTTCCTCAATACTGTATTTCTCCTAGGAGATGGATACACATTGACTTTAAATTCAATATACAGCATATGACATGCTCTCTTATCTAAAAAGACAGTCTAATTATGTTTCAGAGGAAGGGAAATGAAGTGCTATGAATCTCACTCAAACCCTATTAGACAGCCTAAAATGACTCTACTACATGCTGATATGGGGAGTCCTTACCAGGGCATAAAACCAGCAATATTCTGTTTACAAAGTGGTATAATTATCCACTCTACGGGCTGATGACTCACAACAGTGGGAAAAGTGAGTTGGGAGTCTCCTTCAACAGGTGGTTGTCACGGTGGGCAGAACGAGAAGGCTTAGATACCCTTGTTGCGTGGCGGATGGGCCCGGGCGTGACTGGCACGCGAGGGCAGGTGAACCACGCTGTTTGTTCTGAGAGCGCTCCTGTAAAGGAGTAGAGGCCTGCACCAAACGGGCCCGCGCTCTCACTCGCACACACAGGGAAAAGGGGTAAAGCTCCGGGGAGCGTGAGTACTCACGG
>JBBPDH010000007.1:12079531-12090198 GCA_037974565.1 Clupeocharax schoutedeni
TGGTGCCTAGCGGCCTTGGGGATTGAACCCGGACTTTCTGGTCGCAGGGCAGATGCCTTAACCACTAGGCCATCCAAATCCCCTATGGCAAACTATGCCATATGCCAAACTATGCCAACTATGGCAAACATGAGATTAATCGCAATTAAATATTTTAATCTACTGACAGACTAATTATATTTAATCTATTTAATCTACTGACAGACTAATTATAATACATAATACATTATCTTATACAATAATTAAATACCACATGGAAAATCCTGACAAAAATCTACATAAAGAGTCCCACCAACACTAGCTAGCTTTGTGCTACTACTAAAAAGCGGATTTTGTACAGTTAAATAGAGCGTCCCTAATCCCAGTTTGAGCATCCAAATCTGGCTAACAGAGAAAGTTACGGTATTTATGAATGAGTTCACCAAATTTACATATGTGTGTTTGAATTATTTTGGTTGTTTGAAGTGTAAACAAAACTAATTTGAATTTGCTTTGTCCCGGCTGTTTGTGCCATTATTTGGAGAGGAAGGTGAAACAGGTAAAGTGATTCAACGCTTCTGCTGTGTTCAAGTTAACTGCTGCTACCTGAAAATGATGTCCCATCAGTAGAGATGGTGTCAATGACCAGTTCCAGGTGAAAACCAGTTCCTCCTTTTATCAACATGACATGTTTACTAGCATGTTTTTTCTGACAGTTACTCATTGCAAAACCTCTTGCATCATGATATCAAACTTTGTGTCTATACTGCTAGATTCCTTTTCAAGCAGTCATTGAGTGTCTGTGGCTTGATTTCTGGCAGCATGGGCTAAAATGACAGGAATGCCATATATTTGACACTGTATGCACGAGTGCCAGTTTTTTGCAACCGAGCAGAAAGTTCGTTACCGAGGGTAAATATTCTGTGCTATAATAATATTAGCATCTCACAGGCAGACAGTGGGTTTTTTCTTAGAAGACCTGAATGAAAATGAATGTTACACAAATATTGCCATTTCATTCATTTGAGATGGTGACAGATCATTGCTGCTTATAGCTTTCAGGCAAAGCAGCTGCTTAACTCACATCTCAGGACCTTTTATTTTATAAGTCAGCTTTATATTTAACAGTTAATTTGCAGTTCTGATCTGACCAGCCTCGTAAAGGTTATATGGTCTGACTGATTGGTATCTAGGAGATATGAAAATATCACATTTGTGTGCCCACACAGCTCTGATTTTTCTTTTGTTTTTGTGAGTGAGTCATTTGTGAACATATTTAAGCGGAATTATCGTAATATTTAAAAACAACAACAATATGAAAAGATACAATGAACAAATACTGAGCAAATATAATATACAATAATATACAGTCTATAATATGAATACGTAATATGGATTTATATGTATAAATATAAGATTGTAACAGTTCTTGGCTTGAACTGCTGTCGTCTTGCCATGGTAAACTTTTTAAATATTAATCTCATAAACGCTTAGTATGTATAGAATCCAACTTTGTGATGCCTGGTCAAGTTCATTAATGTGCAAATTGCTGTGCATGACATAATGCCAAGGCTTCAGGCCACACTATCAGTGCATCTAGTTTCAGCTTTCTATTACTGTATGCACCTGGCAGCAGGGCACATCCTGACTGTATCATCAAATTATAGTTTACATTAATAGCATAACCTTACTTTAAAAAGTCATGCTTTCCCCAAATACTTTTACAGTTTTCCAAATGGAATAGGTGGCATTATCTAATTTATTAATTTACAGACACAACAATTCTAACAACATTTTTATTTTGTGAAAATAAAAAAAAAACATTGTTTAAATGTAAAAATGCTTAGTATTGATTAGTACTCGTCTCTTTTCTGATCAATAAAATCATATTGATTCTCATCACTAACTCAATTAAAATCACTTCTAACTATTCTCATTAAAGTTTTAGGCCCACAAATATATGTATATACAGCTCTGCTAAAAAATGAGAGATCACTGCAGTTTATTTTTAAATCACCATATCTATGAGTATGACAACCATTCCATGCCAGTGTCTGTTAAATTCCTACACAATCACATTCTGCTTCACGAGGTATTGACTAGATGATGCTGAATCAAATCTTATTAAATGAGGAAAAGTATAAAAACAGGGCTGTAATCAGGACTCTCCTCTCGCGATGTGACCAGTTGGATGGCAAAACACTACTAGAAGTAAATCAAAGGTAATTATTGCCATTTTGTTTGAGATTTGTTTTCTGTAAACACTGCATAATTCCTCTTATTTTTATGTCATTTCCTTTAAAATTATGCTTTAAAGACCTTTTTTTATTTGGAAATTAGGAGAATTATCATATCATATATCATATCATTATCATATCATATCATATTATTATCAGAAGCTCTTAAATACTAAGGCAAAGCTGTTCAGTTCAATGCTTGCACCTATAAAACCTGAGAATTTATTTTGTATGTGTATCTATAGTCACAATGAAAATATTACATTTGTGTCTACACAGCTCTGAAAACCTCAGATCTGTATCACACTGGGGCATAAAATGTATGTTTTCTTTTATTGAATAGATTTGTTTTTTTGCATTGTTTTACTGAACCCCGCCATGTAAATGATAAAGAGCTCTCTGAGGGCGAAATTATGCAGTGAATGAGCAATATTAACAAGATACAAACAACTGTTACAGTGTGGTTTACTTCACCCACCAGTGAACTCCCATGGAGTATGTTTGTAGCTACTATGAGTACAGCAACAGGAACCTTTGGTCTGAAGTTTTGATTCTAATAAGTGAGTAATCAGGATACTATTAAGCCTGGATTATTTTTTTCTTGTTTGTTTAAAGTTTTAGTTTTACACAAAACATTCCATCATCCTGCGATTGCGCCTCACATTTTAGTAATAAACTGCCAAATCTATGATATATACACCTCCTCAGACATATTTTTCTGATAAACCTTGGGTGGCAATACAGGAAGAGATGCCAAAATATCATAAAGACCACTTGAATGAATTCCACAGTCTCTTTTGCAAAAAACTAGTCTTGAATTGACACAGATAATTTATCACATGCACATAAGTGTGAATGTATACATGATGAAAGTTAAGTCAAAAAATACACTGATCAAAAGCTCTTGCTTTTCAAAGAATCTGAGTGTAAAGGGATCTGTGTACATATGCCTGTTATAAAGTTAGAGGAGGCACACTGCAAATACAGAGTGACTTAATATTGACTTGTCCAGTTGTTAGAACCGCAAAACAAGGATTGAAGAACAGTAGGGCATATTCAATTGAAAAAAAAATACATGAATAAAATATGCAACACAAGCTATAGGCAAAATAAAGACACTGGGAAACCAAAACTAAAGTAAATATAACTAGACAACAGCTTAGAATTGCTGGCCCATGCCCATGGTTCTGGAGTGATTCCAGTGAAGAAATGCTTTTGATTTTCTAAAGAATCGACCTCCAGTATTAATATTCTGTACCAAAGAAAAAACATCCAAACCAAAACCCATTTACCTTGAGAGTGTATTTGTGTAGGCCCATATATCATTGTACGTTTTGCACACTTCAGATTCACACACTCAGGGTCTATTTGTAACTGGATAGTAAATCCGAAAACTGGAGATGGAGTCTGTCTCAAATCTAGTTATGAAACTGATCCCATTTTCAGCGATTCAGCTTTAACTAAAGCCAGCTGAGGTTTGCCCTGAAAAGTAACTAAATCTTCACCAGTGCAATCCCCTGTTAGCTTCTGAAAGTGTCCAGCCATTTGTTATGTGGCCATAGTTATTCTTCCACAAGGTTATTTCATCAAATGTTCTAAAATATTTCATGTTTACTAAAATACCCGACATTCATATTAGATTGCAGTGAGAAATGAGAAATGTATTCCATATTCTTGCTGTATTAGTATACAAGTGGCCTGCACAGAGAAAAACAGCTCAACAAAGAGTGGAGTGTGTCCTTTCAGCCAACAGCTGCCGCTTCATCACAATGTCACCTCCTCACAGAAGGTAAACGCATTCCAGATCCAATCACCAATGGGGCCCACGGCAATCAGGGTTGTGTTTGTTTATACGTATGTGTGTGCTTGCTTGTGTGTGTGTGTATGTGTGTGTGTGTGTCCACTTCTCCAGGGCTGATAACCTCTCTAGAACCCCCATTAACCATCAGAGCAGCAGAGGGTCTTATCAAGCGCACAGATTGACAACACACACACACACACACACACACACACACACACACACACACACACACACACACACACACACACACTTTTCCTTTTTCCATCTGCATGCACGAATGTGTTTCTATCTTAGAACAATACATTTTTCCAAGCTCTGTTTAACACGCCACAATCATCTGCAGTACATTTCATCTTAAAGTAACCAACACAGCTCTACAGGAACATTTCTCAATTACCATTTGTATGTGACACAGTGTGACAATTTCAACTCATGATCAAAAATGGTTCAGTTTCTCAACATTTGTTAAAAAAAAAAAAAACTATCAAACTTTAAAACTTTGTTAGTATATCCTCCAGTATTGATGCAAGTCATTGAATAACAGATAATGCTTAATAAATGAGTTAATGTATTGCTTAAATTGTACTGAATAGTAATAGAGTTTTAGGCCTCGTTTACACGGTCAGTTAAATGTGACCCAATTCCGATTTTGTGCTCATATGTGACACAGATTGGATCTGTTCCATGACAGTGTAAACAGGAAAAAAACGCATGCATTCGGATATTATGAGATCGGTTTCAGGCCTCATTCATATGTGGAAATAAATCAGATATAAATCAGATATGTGCCGATGCGACTGTCATGTAAACAGGCAGATCGGATATTCCTAGGCATTGCGTTCTGTACGTCATAAACTGCGACAATTTAGTGTTTCACCGTGGTTTAATGACGTCATGTGGGAAGTACGTGTGGAAGCATGTCAAAGTCAAACAACAACAAACACATGAAACATGTGGACAAACGTTGACACAGCAAATCGAAAGTTGGTTCATTCTAAAATTTTGGACCCACTGCTCTTCACTAAAGCCCGCCACAATAGTCTCCTACCAATCCTGAGATCTCTCACGCACCCAGACATTCCTCTGAACGGCTGAGGCCATAATAACTGAAGCAGATGTGCAGGCTGCAATAATTGCCCTTTTCTTTCTTCTCCGCCTCAAAATCATGCTGTTATTTGGTGAATTTTGCATATCGCAGAGCCAGCATTAAGCATATTTCGTGTTCGTCCATCTTGGCTACTGTGAGGTGTAACAGCCCCCCTTTGCTATAGCAAGTGTAAACAAGTGAATCGAATTTGGGTCACAATTAAAAAAACGTGTAAACAGAAGGTTTAAAAAAATCAGATACAGGCAACAAATCAGAATTGAACATCAAGACCTGCAGTGTAAACGAGGCCATAGTGACTTGACCGTTTTCTTGAAAAGGTATACATGTTTTGAGACGGGTCCGTTTTTTTTTTTACTTTTTCAAAGCCATTTGTTTAAGATTCCAATGGTGAAAAGGATGACATGGAGTGTCTACAACATCAGTGCCTTAAGCCAGCCATGGTTCCAGCAAGGGGGTGGTGTTAATGTTTGCTTTTGAAAGTAATGGAAAATGACTGGTTTATGAATGCTGTTTTGACCTTTACCTAACAGTATAAATATAATAAAACACGACCGCTGCACTGTCTCTGTGTTCCAAAGCATCCCGAGAGCTAGTCAGTGTTGTCTGGCATATCATTTGGATGTGTTTTGATCAGTTAGGTCTAGAAAATCTGTGTAGTCTACTTGGCAACGACAGCAACTTATCCATGTTTATATAAGGGGTCCTGTGTGTCTGTAACAGTGAAAAAAAAACAATATAGTTGTTTATAAATGCCGTCTTAACATTTCTTCTAGATAGTGTATTTAACCCATTCACCAAGTGAAGCTGTGGGCAGCCAGGGACATAGCACCCGGGGTGCAGTATGTGGGAACAGTACCTAGCTCAAGGGTACCTTAGAGGTGCCACCACCAGTCCTGGGATTCGTACCCACAACCTTCTGGTCACAGGGCCAACTCCCTAACCACTAGGCCACCAGCTGCCCTATTAACTTATGTCATCTATTTAGTAACTTTGCTAAAAAGGCAAAGAAAGTTAGCAAACTCACCTAAAGCCTAGAAAACATTAACAGAATGTTGGAACCGGATAGATTTTCTTACAAAAATCAATTTGTGGAAGTGATCATGTCAATCCTACCTGCATCAGGGTGTGAGCCCATCCTTAGCCGATGGAATACATTTTAAAAAAGGACACTGGATCTCATACATCATTCAGTCACTTAATGGTGTACTGAATTTGAATGTATTTTTATAATCCGGGGCTTATAAAATGTTTGGGGCTATAGCCCAAAGGCTTGGATGAGGTCACAACCACTGGCGTAGTGCATCAATAGTGCTCTGCTGAATACTATTCTCAGAATCAAAACTCATATCGAACTCAAAAAGAGGTGTATCACTAGCCTAGTAAGTTGTACACCTTTATTGCACCTCATAGTCATCTGACTAATAAGCGATGGGGAGGGACACGTAGCGTACAAAGAGGCATCCCCAAAGGGACACGGGGCCATAAAACACGAGAGCCCCACACGATGACTGACATTTAGAAAAATGATCAATACTTAGAGAAGCAGTTGTATTACCATAGAGTTTACAGCACCAAGATTTATCTTAGCCCCAGGCAAAGGTAAGATTAAGGGAGCATGAGGCTGTTGAGACGGCCCAGCTCGTAAAACACCAGGCCATTATCGTCATGGCTGTAATGCAGGGCTTAACATTCAAGATATCAATTTCATTCCGTTACGGCCTGGGTATCCATTTGGAATTCTGCTACTGTTTCAGATTGGTTTTGGAGGGAGAGAGAGAGAGAGAGAGAGAGAGCGAGAGAGAGAAAGTGAGAAATAGAGAAGGAGAGAGAGAGAGAGACGCACTTGGAAAGAGGCTCCCCAGCTGCTCGCCAATCGCTGTAATGGCTGTAATTTTCACCACATACAGGGCAATGCTGCCGCAGGAGACTATTACAATAAAGAATCGTTGTTTCTTTAACATTTTATAACAAGCTGCCACTGAGACAGAGTTCAACTCGGGGGTCAGGTTTATGCAGGTCTGCGAGAGGAGAGTGGTGAAGGAGTGAAGACAGAGGACAATGTATCCATGTAATGAGCATTTCATATGCAGATCATGGTCGCTAGGTGAACATTGTTCTTTTGTTCTCAGCATTTCATGACAAATATATGAGCAGAAAAGGATGACACCTCCATGGTTAAAATTAGTTACTACAGCATCCCTTGCTGTCACTGTATTACGTCGTGATCATGCAGCCACTCTATTAGAGTGAGTCGACACAACACATGGTCAAGATGGCATGACAGCTGTCCGTTCAAAATGTTCAGGCACAGTTAGACACGCTTAGGCCAGAAAACCATTCAGCCTTTATGCTCATTCACGTTTTTGTCCTTTTGTACATTTACATTTCGTGTAACATAATGACAACTTTAGTGGCACATGCCATGCATAGAATATCTATACATGGACCCTTATTTACCACAGATGCTAAGCATATGTAGTAAGATCTTTAGGAGTGAGTAATTAAGAAGCAATGGGCCAGTAATGTAGTGTAGGAGGCATTACTCATTGGCTGAACTGCAGTGGCGTGAGAGCGTGAGACCCTCTGCAGAACACCTGTTCCACAGCTCCAGATGGTCTGGACCTGTGTTTATTAACACTAAGCCGCCTCGGAGGCTATGCAGAGCTGTGTGTAGACACTTTTCCAATTCATTAATATAAAAAGGTGAAAGAGCCATGTCTCTATAAGACATTTCTTCAAACACCTCGCCACAGGCAGCCTGCCAAACGGTAGACACAAATCAGCAGCACAAATTCCTCTTTCTTATTTGCTCCTATGCATGCATAAATTATTTATTCCTCAATGACTGGAAAATCATTAGCATCAATCATTTTTTGTGGTTGATATGCAGCTGAGATTTTTGTTATTGGGAGGGATGCTTTGAAAAGGTCAAATAGTGCCTATAAATCAAGTGACTTTTTTGAGGATTTAGGGGGCTCAAATACAGCATATTGGTCTAAACATAGTCTGCAAGGCTAGGAGACTTTATATCAGCGACGCAAAGCTGGATTATGTACTCGGGGGCAAGGTTTATTACTGTGTGTGAATAATTCAATAAACACAGAAAAAACACACATAAGAGCATTAACTGGTCTCACAGAGCGGAAGTCTGGCAGGTAGCTGGGTGGAAAATATGTAATCTTGTAGAGGAAGTACAACAGAATACAGAATAAAGGAGACTTATGTAAAAAGTAGTTACACAAAAGTGGTTAGATTAAATCACTTTATGGTGCATTTATTTTAAGCGCCATCATTTATTTTGGAATTTGTAAATTCAGTTTTAGTTGTCGGGGGCTCTAGGGACATCTGTGAGACCACTAAATGCAGAGAGAGAGGTATGAAAATAGATAAAATGTCTAAGGGTAAAGCCCTTCTAATTTTAAAACTGATTTATAAAGTCCAACTGGGCCTTTCATTAGAGGGAACACAAGAAAGCCTTTGACATCAGAACTGGCCACTTAATAGTTAACTCAAGCCTTGATTCAGAAGCAGAAGGCACCTGCAATGCCAGAAGAAGTCACAAGAGATGTGATTGGGTTAGAGAGTTTTTTTAGGATTACTGTTTCATCATATAGGAGGTCACTGGGTACTGTCTAGTGAAAAACACAGTGCATTTTTTTGTATGCAAGAGTACATGAGGTGCAGAAGTTTAAAGAACCTCAACATAAAGCAAAGCTTCTAATCTTCTTTTCTGAAACATATGTCTAAATCTGCTATCTCTTTAGGAGAAGTAAATGGTTCCTGACTTGTATGTAGAAAAAAATGGTCTATTATAACAACTGAAAGGTCCTGTAGCAGCCAAAAGAACACAGCTGGTAGAGCAGTGGTTTGGGCGTTTGCCCTGCAATCAGGAAGTCGTGTGTTCGATTCCCAAGACTGCTACGCACCACTGAGGTACCCTGAGCAAGGTACCATCCCCACACACTGCTCCTGTGTTCCTGACTGCCCGCTGCTTCACTTGGTGAATGGGTTAAATGCAGAAGAAGAATTTCATTCTGTTCACACTGTGTGCTGTGGTGTGTTTACGTATGACAGAACGGTCACTTAATTTTTTAAAGTTTACTTGCAGAAATAACCAATAATTCTTATAATTCTGCTACACCTTGGTTTCTGAAAAATAGCTGTTCATGAAAAATGAAGAGAACAACCTGAGAAGAATGGTAATGTTATACTTTACATTGCATTCATGTGTGCAGTGATGTGTGCATTCAGTGTTATATATTCGCCTTAAGACATATTTCAGTATTGATCATATTAAAACATGTAGCTCATTAGCTTGTGGAGAGCTACATGACCAGAGAGAGATGAGCCCACTAATCAAGTGAGACTGAAATCCCAGCACAACCAGTAGCCAAGCCTCCAGATTCCTCAACCCTGTACTCTGTAATGAATGCAGAATCCTTAACCTGTGGACACTGTATGGCAAGTAACTGTGTAGACATGGCACATGAAGACATTCCTCGCTCTTAGCTTGTTGATCGGAGACTGGCGCATCTGCTGTGATGAGGGTAATCCAGCGTTATTTACGGCTATCGGTGATTCATGGCTGATGAGTTCAGCGGCACATCATAGGCCTCATTCATTAGTAAAGACATCTGGACTACTGCAGTCAACAGTGGTGAATAATGTATTGACAGGCCCCTGCATTCCAGCCTTGCCTCTATCTCTCTCTCACTCTCACCCACACACACACACACAGTCCAAATGGCTGGGTTAATGCTACGCCTGAAAACATGTCACCGAGATTTGTTTCAGGTTTTCCCCCTGTTACTGAGCAGAGTTTGCCCATAAAACTGCCAGACAAACTTGCTGACAGTGTAATATCTTAGTTATGGCTTCTATAGTACTAAAATAGCAAACAAAAAGACAAGATATGCTAGAAGAAGGTATAAGGTATAACATTTTATCATCTCTTAACACCACATTAACAAATGGCATTATTGGTCACCAGACAATAAAGATAAAGTCTTTGAAATTAGAATTTTAGAACTCCCCTTTGTTTTGATGCAGATTTACATGGTTTTGGTGACGATAGGCTTTTATATTATTGTTTATTAGGGATGCACTGAATATTCGGCCACCAAAATATTTTTTTTCACCGAAAGAGTGATGACACAATCAACTGCAACCTGCACGTGCCAGATTGGATTGTGAATTGAGCAATGCCTTTCTCAACATCCCAATCGCCAGAAGAGGTAAGACCTTTCGAGCACACATACTCCGCCTGTGGTGGACGTTTTGAAAAGGCAAGAAAGTTTTCCAGTGATTACAGTTAATTAGAGCCCGACCGATAAAGGATTTTGAAGGCCGATACTGATAAAAAAATTTGTTGGTTTTAAAATCCAATATTGCGATATATCAGCCGAAATATATATATGTATATATATATTTTTTTATACATTTCAGAAACACGCAACAAAACATTAACAGATTTTCCTAACATTAGTTATTTGTAGTTATTTATGAGTTTTAACTAACATAATAATGCATTTTAAAAAGAAAC
>JBBPDH010000007.1:12147681-12161063 GCA_037974565.1 Clupeocharax schoutedeni
AAAAAAATAACATCAAAATAGCAATCAGGTACTTAGTGATTATTAGTATTATAATTAAAATGCCTAAACTGTTTTCTCAAATAAACAACAGACCGTCGTCTCCAGTCTTTTCACATGAGAGAAGAAACTTGTCTGTGTTGTGTTTTTTCTGGTTGATCCCGTGATTGATGTTCCGTGTTGAGCTGAAGTCAGTGCGATAAAGTCAGAAGCAAAAATACGCCTTTTCTCCAGAAAAGCTTCTTTTTCAAACCAAAAAGAGCTCATGTTTTTGTTAAGTAATCTTTAGGAAATTCGCTGTAAATGAATCTTCATCTGCAGATGATGCGTTTAGACGCGTTTCACTCTTCAGACTCTAAACGCTTTCACTTCATACACTTCTTGTTTCTAAACGCTCACTGCGTACAGAGTTCTCTGCTTGTCTTACCGTCGTAACGATTTGTTGCAGCTTTAAGGCACGTATGATGTAATAATCAGTTCACAAACTTGAATTAAATGTACATGAGTCAAATGGTCATAATCCTCATCTAACACTGAGTAATATTCGACAAAACGAATTCAGCGTATACTGCAGCATGTACTCGGGGACAGTTATTTAAACCACTCAGTCCAAACTCCCACCGAAGCATAACAGCTTAACACTTCTGCCCATCTATCTATCTGACTGTCTGTCCATCTATCTGTATACCCTCTCTCTCTTCTTTTATAGATATGTATAGCTAACCATCTAGTGTCTCTCTCTCTCTCTCTCTCTCTCTCTCTCTCTCTCTTTCTCTCTCTCTCTACTAGTACACAAAAACACACACTGTAAAAAGCTATTGGTATCATCCTTCATTCTGTTCAGAAGTTAACGTGTGGAGTGTGAAAACACCCTGTGAATGTCCTTCAACGACGATTGGCTGTCCCGGGCCCGGGCTGGCCAACCCCCTCCTCCAAAAACGCACAGTCGAAGAGAAATGAGATGCAAGTCATTGGCATAGGCACATGCGAAAGTGAACTGTGGGCGGAGAGACTGAGAAGGAGCGAAAGGGGGAGTGAACCAGAGTAAAAAAAGGAAAGAAAGAAAGAAAAAAAGAGCGTCTGTTGTCCTGCGCACGCTAGATCATGCCCGCTACATTATGGTTTGTTTAAAGCGCTGTGTTACGTTTTTGAAGAGGATCAAGCGTTTGAGAGGAGGATTTACACTCGGAGAAGTTTGGAAGAAAGGAGCCAGGGGAAAACATGGCCGAAGGTATCCTATATGATCGTAGCGACCGTCCCTGCCACTCTGCTCTGCCTGGGGTTGTGTAGCTCGGTCCTCTGGTGTGGCGCCTTGTGTTTGAAACGCACGGCTTTAGGTCTGTTTCCTGCTGGAGCAGACCAGATCTCCAGAAGGGCTGCGATCTCTCGGCCGGCTCCTAGAGCAGGCTTTTTAAAGACGCAAGGACAGCACCTGTTTTGTTTTACCACAAAACCCCCAATTGCGTTAGCCTTCATATTCTTCTTAAATCTGACTGATAAGTAGCTTAGCAGCCCCCTAACTAAACGCAGTGCATTAAAGTTGATAGGGAAGCACGCACGCCTTAGCCTCGAAACCCTATTCCTGCAGAGCTGGACGAGCCGGGTTTATTAATAATGCAGCCCGAGCTAAGTGTGTCTCTTCTTTGCACCCCCAGGAGGTGTGGGGAGCGGTGGAGGGAGCCTTCGGACGCCTGCCGAGTCTGAGGAGGGAACTGACCCCCTGCCCATGTACGGCACAGGCCACTGTAAGTGGTTTAATGTACGAATGGGCTTTGGATTCATATCGATGACTAATCGAGGAGGAAATCCTATTGATCCTCCATTGGATGTGTTTGTTCACCAAGTAAGTTCATCTCAAGTCTAACTTTTGGGGAGGGTGGCTCCCCTACTTCTGGGCCTGCTCTTAACTCTAGGCCTGAGTTTGACCGAGTCACACTCAAGCACATGTTGTCTCGGTACAGTTTTTCGTTTCTTTCACTCTTCCCCATCTTGCTACGTTGTAATAGCTTAGATAGTATAACATTATGTACCCTGTCCACGTGTTGTGCTCGGTTTCACCACCTCCCTTTCTACACCAACTCCAAAACCACATCTTTCGTCTTGATGAACACAAATAAATGAAGATGAAGTTTGTCCTTGATGCTTTTGCACGTTTGACGAATGGACGCCATTTACAACAAGACTGGTCATTTGGAGGGGGTTTAACCACCTCCCACCACCGCAGACTCATTTCACTCACCTGTTGTCTTTCCCGGCTAATAACAAGTTGTGTTTATCCTGTCACTAGTGGATGGTTGCAACTTTAGACTCTCAGATATAGTTGCATTTGGCTTGTGTCACTGTGAGTGTGCCCATTGGCTCTAGGCTTCCTATATGATGTGTGTATTAAAAGCTCTTTACCATGGATGCTCATTATGCACCATCAGGATCCCCATTGTCTGCAGATATTCATCTCACCAGGCAGTGCAGCCTGAGATTCTTTGTGTTTGCATTCTTTGAGGAGAGCTTGTTCGTAGAATCGGATGATGCTGGAAAAAGCTGAAACAGATACCTCTCTACACTGTGAGTCAGTGTACCTCAATACTTAGAACACAACTCTCTTTATGGAAAACAAGCACCTTTTCTTTTGAGCTCTGGTGTTTGGTTGCATTGCAGTGGATTAATGAGGGAGAAAGATTAAGGAAAATGAATGTTGCATAATGACAGTGCACAGTTACACAGTCATTAATGTGTTTACACACACACATAGCTGATTGTTTGTGTATAGAATTGCCCATTCTTTCAAGACAACTAATAAGGGCTGAATGATATAATTGTCATTTTTTCCTAAACTGTATAAAATCTCTTTAGAAACTGTTGAAAGTAAAAAAAATATGTTGCAATTTTTTTTGTTTATTTGAACATATATATTTTAAGCAATTAAGATAAATGTGTCAGGTGTTTTATGCAAATGAATGCAGGTCTTCCTTATCCCGTGTTCTTTTCTAACCAAGATTGAACACTGAATACACTGTGCCAGAATACCATTCCCCAAGTTCTACATTATTTGATCAAATTTCCCTATTTAAAACCAGTTGATACAACATTGAGTGCTTCTTCAAATTGCAAATTTGAGATAAAGCTGTTAATCATGCAATCCTCGCAGTAATGTTGCCAAACATTAATATGAACATGAGGTGAAATTTCAAAAACAGGGGCATCTTTCAGCAGAATATGCAGCTGACTATGTGAAGTGTGATAATGAGACTGTTTTTGGAAGAAGAGTGATTTTCTGGTTTCTAGCTTCTGTGCTTTTATTAGTATTTTGCCTTGATTGATTTTTTTTGTCAAACTGATCTTAGTCTGTTTCGAATTTGGCACATTCAACATATTCTGCTGGTCATAGGAAAATTACTTTGTTTCTAAGGATCAGTAAAACTGATTTGATAAGAGATAGGAACAGTTTTAAACGGAAAACAATTTCTCAGGGCCTCTGGAAAGTGTCTGGTTATTGTGCTCAGCCCTGGTATATGAGTGTGGGGGAAGGGTTTCTTTTGATCCATTCTATCTGAGGTGAAGGCATAAGAAAAAAAGCACAAAAGAAACATTGGTTATGATTACAGTTCCCTAAGATTGCACACTTTTTAGATGGTACCTGCAAATGCAAAATTCTTTTATATTGATGTTGTCCTTTCAGAAGTTTAGATTTTGTTAGTGCACTGGAAGCACTGTGTGGGCCCCTGGTAAGATTAACTAGCAGCCCATTTCACCGTTTGGCATGCAGGCCCCACCCTTCCCAGCTAATACCAGGCTTTGTTTCTCTTGCTCATGGGCTTTTTTCTCTCTTTTCCTTCAAAAAAAGAAGAAAGGATGAAAAAAGCCACCTTCTGTTCACGTGACTTCCTCTTGTGAGTCATCCATAGATGCTTGATCTCTACTGGGAGGAGCAGAAATGCCTCTGAGTGAGTGGCCTCTCATGGTTGCCAGAAACAGTTTGTAATCTCTTGTTGTCATTATTCTCTGTCCTGAAAACACTGACACAGAATGTAATTTACAGTCAGTTTACAAACATGACGATCAAAATCTGCCCTTGCGTTTTCTCTCTGTATTTTTTTTTTTCTTCCCCACATTTGAAATTCTAATTTGTCTGTTCATCTTTATGCCTAAGAGGTATATGATCTTTCTCCTGTGGCACATAGAGACTGATTATACTTCAGGATTATATGTTTAAGAAAAGTCAGGACTGTGCAAAGGTCTTAGACAGCCATATTAAAAACGTGAAAGTGTATTTTCAATTATTTAAGTGTTATAAAAATTAAAACCATATTGCTTTCCAAATGAACACGAATACCGAGGCACTTGAATTTGGTTCCTTACCTGTTGATGTGACCTTTCTATCAAATGGTCTGATTGGCCAGGTGTTGGCTGGTAAATACTAGATTTTTCATGATATAAATTAAGTGTTCTTATTAAATAATAAATAAGTGTGTGTTTTAAATTGTTTAAAAATAAAACATACAAAAACACGATAAAAATTGTTGTGATATGATGGAAGGGTATATTCGTAAATCTGCTTAAATCATCTTTGTTTTTTTGGGTTGTTAATGAATTCGTTTGTCAGCGAAGGCCACTGGCTCTTTTAAGCCACTTTGCTTTCATAAAAGTCCTCCCCTCTCCTATCCTTACACCCCAAACAACCAAGATGGCTGCCAGTTAAACTGCTGAGTCCAACATTAAAAACTGTTATAAAGAGACAAACCAGCACTAAAATGTTTGTCTGAATCAAAACCGTGTTCTGTGTTAAAAGCACAGATTCTCAATTAGTACACAATTCTCTAGAGTAGATTGATGGAGAAATTGATTGTAAAATTCTGTAGAAATGTTCTGCAATTCTGTAGTAATCTTTTTTTTTTCCCCGAAAGAGAATACAGTTCTGAATGCAGTCATTACAAATTAATTTCTCCCTTTTCTTCTTTTTCTTTTTCTCCCTTACCTTCTTTTATTATATTATTATTATTATTATTAATATTCTATCTAAATGGACTTGAGTTCATAAATATTTACTATTTTAATTGCAAATTCTTAAATGCATTAAGATAGCACTTCTTAAAAGTGTAAATATAAAGACTCCCTAATTTTGTATGCATACAGCTTATACCAATTTGTATTATTTAGGTATAAACAAATTTGCACATTTTTCTGTCTTTTACAGTATAATTGGTTTTATTTAAATCAGACTTTTTCCAAACTGGATTTTTTCAGATTATTTCTGTAATTTAAAAAAAAACTTCTTGAAAAAGGAAATAATTGAAATATACATATGAAATGTGCATATGTTTAGAATTAAAGCACAGTATGTCTGTGTCATTTAAATTATAATGAGATTGTGTGCCTCTAAAATATTATTTAGAATTTTTCAGTATTTCTTATAAATGTATAAAAATAAACGCACAATTATATTTATCTTTTTATATATGATTTATTTGTTTATTTAATGTAGATGTAATTAATACATTTATAATAAATATATTAAACATTTTTAAAACAGTAATTTTCAGTATTCTTCACTTTGATTTCAAGTTTAGTTAATTCAGTAATTGAAGTTTCATTCTGTGTTTGTATTTAATAAAAACATGTAATAACTAAGATCAATAAAACAACTGAAAGAATTTTTTTGACTTCTTGGTGAAGTACAGTTTTGTTTAGAATTTTTCATTTTATTTTCATGATTAAAATTATGACAATATCCAGATAATTTTGTGTAATGTTTGTTGACATCAGCATCTTGTTGCTTCTGAGCAACTGTGAAATCTAATAAAGCAAAAATTGACTCACACATGCTGCTTTTAAGATTTGCTGTGAGATTATAAAACATTTTTCTTCATTCTGGTACCGTGTGGAATGTCTGTTCCAAGACGAGTTGCACCAGCCCAAAACCATCATGTGTGGTTAAAGAGCTGGAGCTGTTTGTGGTTAAATTCTTAATTATTTAACCTCATCATGGTTTTCTCACTCACTGGTGGGTCCTTTCATAGACTCCTTTATTCTTACATAACTGAAAGTGTTTCCACTAGTTTTTCTCTGATTATAGTCCATCATTTAAGTATGTGTTTCTGCTGATGAATGTTATAGTGTGTTTGTGTGTGTAAATGAATTTATCACAGATGACCTCATCCTGAAGTATTAAAGAGAAAAAAAAAACTGCATTTATTTTTTATTTATTCGTACTTTTATTTTTAGATCAAATTCCCGTTTTACAGAAAAAAATATATGTAAAAAATAAAATGAATTGATAAATTTTAAAACACGCAAGTATTTCTTCCATTTTGAAGTTTTATTTTGTTTGTCTATTTATTAATCTCTCTATCTCTCTCTCTTTATTTATATTCACACTATTCATACATACTTTAATTGAATACTGTCTGATGTTTGATTCGACCTTTCAAAGCATATAAAATGGAGCTGTATTCGATTCATCATCTCACCAATTTTGTAAACGATAACATTAACATGTGCGTTGTAATACCTCAGTAGTGATGTTACAGTGATCACCTAGCAATCTCACAGTAATACATTACAAATATACATTTTTGAACAGATGATGTGAAAATGCCTGGTTGTCTTTCCTCTCTTCATTCTTGTGATATTGTTGTGTTTTTGCTTTATGTCAGAGTAAGCTGCACATGGAGGGTTTTCGGAGTCTGAAGGAAGGCGAGGCCGTCGAGTTCACCTTCAAGAAGTCCTCCAAGGGCCTGGAGTGTGTGCGGGTAACAGGGCCTGGAGGAGCCCACTGTGTGGGCAGTGAGAAGAGACCCAAAGGGAAAAGCATACAGCAGAAACGAAAGCCAAAGGGAGACCGGTGAGTGGGCAACAGTGCCTCAGAGCTCTTTCTGCAGGTGCTGTAGTCAGGATTTTCTTGTGGAGGCCGTGGTGTTGTGGATTTTTCAGTAGGCTGGGGCTGGTTGGTGTTGAGTGAAAAGGAGGACGTGGTTCAGTCGGTGGTCAGTAAAATGGTACTTATATGAGTTCAGCTTTCAAATAAAATGAAAGATTTCAGATAAATAAGTCGGCTGTAGTATATGTTCAATATATTTCATGTTATTTTCAGCAATAATGGGTGGTCCCTTAGAATCCTTTTGATAGAGGCTGTTGGTCTGTGGTTCTATGCCTGTTGCCATGGTTTTATCGCAATAGTGTGTAAGAGCTTTTCCCTGCTAAATTGCTGCTATTTTTGCTGGGGTTTGGGTGAAGGCATGAGTTGTTATAGCTTCATGGTTTTGTTTGTTAAATGTGCATTACAGAAAAGCCCACATTTACTTTATTATGTCTTGCTAGAACAACATTTTGATAAAGGCTAACAGCTGTGATTTATCATTAGAATAAATGAGATATTAAATAAGCATTTAAAACATGCGGCATAGGCAGTCAGTTTTCAGCTTGTGCCAGTCGTAGATTGTTGCAAAACATGATTCTGCACATGAATTAAGACATTGCCTTCTTTGAGCGTACTAGGCCTAATATGACCATTTTAAAAATTATTAGGGTTTGAATACTAGACTTGAATAGTACAGTGTTTATTTGTGTATTATTTATTTAGTATTTAGAAGATTTTTCTTTTATTAACATTTTATTCCCCACCCGAATTCTCCTAACCCACTGACAGCAAAATGTCAAAAACATTTTTAAGAGCATTTACTTACCTAAAATGTATGCGATATTAGTCTAACACAAAAATCATACCATACTCAGATTTGAGCTAGAAGCTGAACATGGTCACCTTTTTTCTGTGAAAGACAGAAGCTGAATAAGATGGTGAATGAAATTAAAAAAGCACATGTGTTTAAACAAAGATGCACATTCATTTGTTTTGCTGTTGGTTCAGAGGAAAGTTGAACGCATCCTCACTCACTTGTTTGACCACCACAGAGCTGACAAATAAATAGCACGATAGTAATCAGTTTCGCTGATCCCTGTGGGATTTGGATTTATATAATTATAGATGAATTTAGTATAAAACATTAAAATATCTCACTAAGTTGTTTATTTGCCTGTCCAGTTAACAACTAAATTTGAATGTGTCCATTCAGTAAAGCAGCTAAATTCACTGTGAACACAAAGCAAAAATGTAAAGCGATTTATGTTTTAAAGCTACTTTTGTATCAACACTACTTGATAAACAAAAGTCCCACTAGTCTCCTCTTCTTGCATAACTTTGGAGCACATCTGTCTGTATATATAAGTAAACATTATACTATTTTTGGGAGGGGGGGTGGTTTGATAAAGCTAATGTTACATTACATTTAGTTTTTGAGTACTGAGGCTTACTATCCAAGTACTCATTCAAAAACATCATCAGTTATTTAAAGCCTGTAAATGCTGTTTGGACAATGCCTAAACGTTACTGTTCAAATTGCTGTGGTTCTCATTTTTATAGCGCGTCTGTAGGTTGCGGTTGTTGATTACATCATCACCGTTTCAGTCACGGTAAACTTTTTTTGGGTCGAAACTGAAAATACATTTTTGGCCGAAAATTTTGGTGACCAAATATTAGGTGCATCCCTAGTTGTAAGGGAAATAAGAAATGGTTAAGATTGATTTATACTTGTTCAGGCTATACATTTACACAGCTTATTTATGGTTCTGTGTGATGTGTTGTGACTCAGCACATTTATGTGTTGTGACACAGTACATATAGTGAGAGTCGCAGATACTATTTGGACTACTTTTTAAAAAGCCACTGACATCTGGACTTGCATTCCCACAGTCTGCAGACAGTAGGAGTCAGGGCAGGTAGGACCAGTTCTAGGGATGGGAATCATGACAAAAGTACTACTCGCACTGTCTGTAAAATAATTATAAGTAAGAGTGGAAACAGCAGTAATAAATCAAAAGATCCTTCAATGCAGCACAGGTTGAAATTCTAGGATTGTAAATAATAATTGGGCACTGCATCCAGACAGTTTGTTACCGAGGGCAGGTCTAACAGGTTTTTTATGGTGGGGGTGGGGGGGTCAAGCAGAACGAATGCCATACAAATATTCTGTGATTTCATGCCCTGTAGATGTTGGCAGATAAGCTGTTGCTACAGTTACAGCCAACTCGACCATCAACTCTGGATCAGTCAGTTGTATAGTTGAAGAGTTCATTGTAAAGAATTGTTGTTTCTCACACGCAGCACATTCTGAACCTTAAATACATTTTGTCTCAGTAGCTGTTGTTGCAAGATGTTTTACAGCTGAAAATGATGAACACCAGTGCACAGCCAGATTCATTTGTTCAGTCCATCAACCAATCAGGTGATTACACAATATCAACTCTTCAGTCCAGGATATGCTGCCTAGAAGAGGAACATTCATTGCCATGTTTAAAGATGGATATTTGTTACATGAAATTTGGACTTTTGTCAAAATTTTAAATATGAAAAGAAAAGTTTAATTTAGCAATTTACCTCCAAAATAATGAGTTACCCGGAATTATTGCCTAAAATAAAAAAAACATGAATTATGAAAATGAATAACAATGGAGATTTCCGTGTTTGCAGGTGGACCGATAAGTAGAACTGATGACGGCATGTTTATCAATAAAATCTTGTCATTTCTCATCCCTCACCAGTTCTCAAATCTGACTGGCTGAGACACAGGTCTATGAAATTTTTGGATTTTCTTCACACTGAGTATCAGATACAGTCAATTTGTGAGCCTTTACATAACAATGCACACAATGTGATTTGTGCCATAAAATGTATTTATCAGATTGGCTATATTAGTGCCAACACTGATGTAGTAGCTGTACATAGACATGGTTTTCCTCTTCTGACGATTTCCCCCTGAAATCAACATTTAAACATTTCATTTAGAGGACTAGTAAGCAAAACAGCTCTCTTAATTGTTTCATTATGTAGATGGGAATGGACTCTCCTATGTAATAATAAAGTGTGTGCACTACACAATATCACAGGCTGACTAATCCTATCCCAGAAGAGCTACTGAAAAGGCCGCCACAACTGAAAAGGTTCATGCTTGTTATACCAGAACAGTGCACAACACCTTGCTGTGTAGGTGACTGTTGTGTAGCTGCAGACCAGTCAGAGTGCCCATGCTTACCCCTGCACACTGCTTAAAGTACCTATAATGGGGCAGCTGGTAGGCTAGTGGTTAGTGCGTTCGCAATCAGAAAGTTTGAGGTACCCTGAGCAAGGCACCGCCCCACACACTGCACAAAAATCTTCCTCTGCATTTAACCCATTCACCAAGTGAAGCAGAGGGCAGCCAGGAACACAGCGCCCGGAGAGCAGAATGGGCACACCAGAACAGAACTATACAGCAGCAGAAGAAGGTGGGCTGGTCTGATGAGTCATGTTTTCTTTTTCTCATCATGTGAATAGCCAGGTGTGTTTGTGCATCGCTTACCGAGGGAAGAAATGGCATCAGAAGGCACTTGTGATGGTGTATGAAATACAATAAGTGCGATGCCCTGGGCAACCTTGGATCCCAGCATTCATGTAGAAGTTACACATTATCTACCTAAACATTGTTGCAGACCAACAGGCCTTCAGGGCAACAGAATTCACTAGTGCCTAACATTGACCACTTTCAGCAGGATAATAAATCCGGCAAAATCTGTTCAGGAATGGTTTTAGGAACAGGACAAAGAGGTTAACATGCTGACTTTCTCAAAGCCTAATTCAGTTGATGATCTGTGAGATTTGCTGAGTAAACTAGACTGATCCATGGAGGCTTCATCTTGCAACGCACAAGACTTGGATCTGCTGCTTCACCAATCAGTCATAATATTGAAAAACCAACTGCCTAATGTATAGCCCACCCCCGTAAAAAAACAGCTGTCTAACTATAGACTCATCAAGACATCTGAATGCATGCTGTGGTATCTTAGCAGAAGATATTAGATATTGGTCCTAATACTGAGCCACACTTAAGCCACCTATATTCCAGCCACCTCTGTAATAGTTCAGCAGGCTTTTTCCCTGGAGCACTCAAAGGTTCTCGTTTTTATGAAAAGAATCAAAAGGAATAGGCTCCAGGTACCTGCGAACATCGCGAAAATTTAGCCATTACAGAAAGTGAGAAGTAAGAGAATGAAAAGGACAGTTCAGTCATTCATCACAATTTGTGTGTGGAACTGTATCTCCATAACTGAATATTATCTGTTCTCTTTCATATGTCTTTTGTTTTGTTCAGTCTCTTCTAATGTTCAATCTTCTCCCTGGTCGTTCTTGTTTATATGCCACTTTGCAAACTTTATGCAGTATGATTACACGTTATAATTTAGTAGTATAAAGTCTGGTGTAAAGTTAAATAAAGGCATCACAATGATCATAAGGGTCACGCTGTATTTTCCCTGAAGGGAAATATCCTGGCACTGAAAAACACAGTGTCACTGTGTGTTGTACTCGTATGACTGCATGTGATAAATAAAATCTTGAATCTCTTGAAGTATTGTTTCGTGGCAAAGTGATAATGATGATATATTAACTCTCTGAAGTTCTATATTATGCTAATGATAATACTAGTATATCATATACTGCAGTTTTAAAGGTGTTCCCTCTAACCTAGGACATTCAGAAAAAGTGGGACAGTGTCTATATTTTAATGTATTGATATTATTCTTAGTGGAGTTTTCAAAGTATGGCCATGAAACGTTGATACCAGGCCAATGGAAACAAATACTGAAAAACTGTGGTAATTAGTTGATCAGTTCTTGTCACTCAAAGCACTGTAGCATGAAACTAACTCGTCCCACTTTACCTAATGTCCTTTCTGACCTCACCCTCTTTGTGCCATTTATTTGTACTGAATATTTAGTTGGTCTATTTCAGATTGCTGACCTAGATTCTCTCTTTTGTCAGATGTTATAACTGTGGTGGTTTGGACCATCATGCCAAAGAGTGTGGCCTCCCTCCCCAACCCAAGAAGTGCCACTACTGCCAGAGCGCCACCCACATGGTAGCACACTGTCCGCACAAAGCATCCTCAGCCACTCAGGGAAGGTACTGCGTAGAGCCGCCTGCCTCCAGTTCAGGTCACAGCTCAGACGCAGGCCAAAGAGCCTGTCACTCATCTCAGGACTGCACCGCCTCCAACAAACCCTCCAGCTCCCCTGAAGACCCTACACCGAAAGCTGCCTCATCACAGAGGAAAAAGAGGAAAAAGTGAGAAGGTCCCTCTCTTGGCACACCTTGCAACCTCTCAGGCTGCCTTGACTTATCCAGGTTCCCATAGTAAGCATTCTGTTGCACCCACCCTACCTCAGACTGATAAGTAAGAACCAAACTGACATCTCTGGACCTCTCAAGCATCATGCAAAGGAGGAAACAATTGCTGCTGTCTTTATAGCCGTGACTAACTGAACTGTGAACAGGATTTGGAAAGCCAATAGTGGGTTTCCAGTATGTTTAAAGTAACTGATACCTCACGCACAGTATGCATGTGTCTAGAATGCATCATTGTTCTCATTTTTATTCGCTCTTGATTCTGAATCATGTTATCTAATGTGAATGTGGTCCAAAACATTTGAAGAATCTGCAGTGGGAATTTAAACCCTTGATTTCTATAGGCACACTGAACAATACTGAGCCAAAGAATCCAAGAGATTCGTTTTTGTTGTTTTTATTTGTTTGTTTTGGGGTATTGAACAAACTACCTTAAAATCTTAAAATATTTGTGTATTCACATCACTAAGTGTAATGACATCAGCAGCCTTATATCACCCATCCTCATCTGGCCATAGAACAAAGGTAGTGAATCAGAGAGGTATCAGATGAACTATTGTGTGTTAATGTAAGATGTCAAAGATGGCAATCGTGGAACTGCACTTCAGACTTTTTGTTTACATCGTTGCTATCAGGTACTAAATTTTAACCATTATAGCATCAATCTACTTTGTTTAAATTGTTTATGATTTTTGAAGTATTGTATAGGGTTAAGCTTGCTTAATGCTGGCCTTAATATTTCATTTTTCTTAGTTTGGCTGGTATTCAAATTAGGGCTGCACAATATTAGGAAAACAGGCGATTTGCGATAATGTTGTTAAAGTGTTGCGATGCCGATATCACATGCGATAAGCGAGTAAAAACTTAGCCTTTACAGTGTTAATGTTTTTCTGCTTTGGATTGCTGGTAACAGGGACTCCAGACATTGACTAGTCTATGGAGGGAAAAAAATGAAATGCAATACTTCCATTCCAACATGTTTTGCTTAAACAGAGCATTTAATGGCACTCATAAAACATTGTAACCATTAAATATTGTTAACATTTAAAAAAATATATATAAAAAATCTTAAATAAATGTGAACGTAATTAAAAGTTCTTCACCAGAAAAAATTAGCAAAAGGAACAATCTATAACAGCAGCACAGAAGATGAAGAAACTGCCCAGTGATTTTTTTT
>JBBPDH010000007.1:12239721-12254721 GCA_037974565.1 Clupeocharax schoutedeni
TGAACTGTTTGAAATTCAATTAAATAAAGCTTGAAACATCGGGGTGTTCTAAAACTTTTGACCGGTAGTGTACACTAACAAAGTTTGCATCAATTGAATAAGAAACTGGCAACTGAATGTAAAAATAAACTGTATGCATTCCATTAAGAACTTTAAACTTCATGAGCAATTATATGGTAGCTTCTATTCATGCTCAGGCAATTAAATTATGCAGTCTCTCTGCACAGCATTGTCTTGTGTGTTCCCTGTTCTGACACACCTTACCCACCTCAAGAAAGGGTAAATAATTAGCTAATGATATGACAAAAAATGATGCAGCGCAGAAGGGCCTTCAAAACTTAAGAAAATATTGTAATAGTGAGCCTAAGCTAAATATCATCACTGCATCTCCAAAAGAGAAATATTACAGGAACATCCTTTAGGTTAAAGTACGCTAATGAAAAAGAGACTTTATACTAACCAGTTTTAACCATTTGTATTTGTCCAGTAAGCATCAAATGTTTATGCAATTTAAAGAGGATCTGACTTTTTTTAAAATGGTGAAGAATAATAAAAACGAAGAAACTGGAATTCATCAACAACATGCAGAATGAACAGCGCGGGAAGCAGGAATAGTTATCATCTACCCATCTCTACATTTTTATTTTACTTCAATCATGAATCTGTAGTGTGTTCCTCTGCACGTTTGTGCTCTCTCTCTCTCGCTCTCTCTAGTGAGGCTCTGGCAGGGTTGAGTCAATTAAATGCGTGCATCTCAGCCGGAGTGGGAGGAGGGAGGCTCCCTGGGGGGCAGACAGTATGGCTGTGCAGAGAGGCACTCTCCCTCTGTGAAAACGCCTCAGATGGGACTATGACAGCTGTGACCAACCTACAGCTTCAGAGGCGATAACAAGCCTTATTAGATACTCACCACCCCACCCCCAAACTCTCTCTCTTTCTCTCACATGCACACTGTATCCCCCTCTGTTACCTGTGTTCTGTCGTTCATATATGTGTAGGTTTACAAAAGTACACCTGAGCCCTAGGATTGCTTGTATTTAATCCATACAGTTGCGCATGTAAGCAGCATCTGATTTTTCTTTATAGTGCCACAATCAACAGTCATATGATGCATACAGTATGTTTAACTAAGCTACAAAGCTATTTCTGTCATCTTACATGTGAACACATGATCAGTAAAACTGGAATGGACAGACTGACTTAATGTAACAGAACAATCACACAAGTACAGTTAGCGTTTTCTTTTCATTTATTTATGTCACCAAATGATGAGATACATTCTCTTAAAAAAAGAAAAAAAACAATGAAAGTGATATTCTTTTTTCCATTTTAAAAACTATAATACAATATTCTCAATATATATATTTTTTGTACAAAATAAAAGGTCATGGAACAGTAAAGAAAAAGTGATCCCATAAACACACGAGAGGAAGGAGGGAGTCGGGACACATGTAAGTCAGTCCTCGCTTCCATACAATAACATTGTAAGTCTGTTGTTATATATTAAATATTTAATATTAGAGCTTACTATTCTGAAATCAGCATTGACGTCTTCTTTTAAGCACTATGTCCCATATGTCCGTCAGTCAGAGGGGCAGGTACCTCAGTGACAGAGCTTGCCTGCAAAGGGCTGCGGTAAATGGGTAAAGCAGGGGACACGCTGTGTGGTCTAACATATCAGAAGACTGGGACAAATATTAAATAATGACATCAAAAACTGTATGAAGGATCTCCCACTGCGTCACAGATTAGCATCATAAAACCCGAGCTGGCTGAGTAGCGTTTATCTGAGCAAGAGGTTTGATGGAGTGAGCTATCCTTGACCTTTTGCCATAATGACGCGCCCCATTTCCCTCCCGCCTGCTTTATGGAGCAGAGCCGTGCTTAAGGGGGAGAGGAAAAGGGGCTCAGGAGGAGCGTGGGGCTGTATCTATAGAGACCACACACATATGCACAGCAAGGAGGAGAGGAGACATGGAGGAGGCAGTGGTTCTTCCACTGATCTAGCCACTACAACAAATCTCCATTCAAGCCCTTTTCTAGTTTCCTATCTCTGATTACCAACCTTCCGGTTGAAATCCCAAAAATCACACCTGATCAAATGTATGCATGCCTGCCTTAAAAGTAGCACCTTAAAAGTAAAGCCATGAAAGAAGAGAAGACATGGCAATACAGCACAATAAACACATCCCAATGCAGCCACATACAGAAGAGACCAAACTGTCATGTAGAATTGAAACATTCTGAGCTTGAAAGAATGGGAAAATAAAGCCTTGCTCTTTTGTCTCATCATATTTTCTGTGTGCAGGTGTGCGTCCTGTTCAGGACAGACGGACAATGCTACTGACTCCGTGAGCACGGGATGACTGTGTGTTAATCATGCCCATCACTCAACACATTATCTGAGAGAGGGAGGAGAGGCCCAGTGGTGGTGTGGGGCTGTATTCAATCTGCAATAATGATGCATCACTGCAGCATCACTTTGGAGATTAAAAACAAGACACTGAATTTCAATCAAGCCTCCGTTAATGGGCCAGTGAAGGATGATGGGCCGGTCTGGGCTGGCAGGGGAGCTGAAGCTATGGGCGTATAGAGGAGGTCTAACATACGTGAGAGAGGTATAGATCGGGAGACATAGAGACATAATGAAAGAGAGAGAAAAGTGAGTGAGAGAGAGAGAGAACAAGAAAACTCTACTTATGTCAATAATAGAAGTGTCACTATCAGACAGAATCAGATCGTTAAAACTAGGGCACTGGATTATGAACCATCTAACTTAGCCTCAATATTAGATTTCTGTAGAAGTAGGTGGTTAGTTGTTACCGTAAGTTTCACAGTTGGAATCAGATTCTGATTACCCAAAAGTTAACAAAAATAGGCCAAATGGCTCAACTCTCAAGCAACACAGGATTAGATTAATGAAAATTAAGTTGTGGAGCCTATTTAATAATCTCAATAAGCAAGCTCAACTGACTCTGGCAACTGAACAAAATCTGTTTAATTTTTTTTCTGCATACAGACCCCCTCTGGGTGTGAGATTTTCCCACTTGTGCAGCAAACAACATGCCAGCTACAGCTCCTGCTGCCCGGGAGCCAGCTTCCCATTGTGAGAGTGAGATACGGATTTGTTTAACGCAGTTAAAGTGCTCAAGAGTTTAGTTTTGACTGGAGAAGAAGGCAATGTGGGGCAATACAGTCGAGATTGTCATCACGGTCCTGTCAGCAAGAGCAAGCTGGGTTGACATTAAGCAAAGACTACCAGATGTGTGTACTGGATGAGAGGGACACACACACACTTCAGAACAGCACACAGAGACATGAGCAGGCAGAGTAAGACAGAAACTGAAACTAAATCTTCCGTATTTTTGTCCTTTCGTTGCGGAATGTGAGAATCGAGCACAGTGCATCTCCCCTCTAAAGAAGTGAGGAGGCCTGCAGGACAATTGGTCTCTGAGAATGTTGGTCTCTGAGGGGGTGTGTGTGTGTTGGGGTGGGGGAGGTGGGTAGGGGTCTCAGCCAGGCACCCAGCTCTGATTGCTGTGGTTTTGCTGCGGGCCTGCAAGCCCCATGCTCACACCCATGCCCATTCCGATGCCCATGCCCTGGGCCAAGGAACAGTCAAAGTTAAAGTCCATCTCCTCCCCTGAGTCCATGATGTCATGGAGGAGAATGGACTCAACGTCACAGTCCAGGCTACCATGGAAGACATCCAAGTCCAGGTCCGCCGGCAGCCGCTCATGGGGGTAGGGGTGGTGGGGATGGTGGTAGACTTGGTAACCACTACTTCCTCCCCCCATGCCCTGAGCTTGGTGGTATGGTCCGTCGGCCATAGCTTGCTGGTGTGGGCCTGGATAAGCATTGTGGCGGGGGTGTGGGTGCGGGGCGGTGGCCAAATGGCAAGAATCCTGAGGGACACCCTGCATACCTGCAGGGTTTGGGGGCAGTGTGGTGGAGGCTGGAAGGTGTGCATGAGCTGGGGGACTGTACAAGTATGGAGCTTTATGGTTGTAGGGCTGCATGTGGCCAGAGTTTGACCGGCCATGGGCAGAAGGGCCATGAGGTTGATGGTTCTGGCCCAGGCCATGACTCATGCTGTGGTTGTGAGCAGGATTGGCAGCTGCATTCGAAGCAGGGATGTGATTGTGTGGCTGAGTGTGGCTGTGGGTACCATTGTGGCTATGAGAAGGATTGTGATTGTGTGTGCCATTGTGGCTGTTGTGGCCATGATGGTGGCTGCGAGCTCCACTGTTAGGAGGAACTATCATGGCCTCATGCTCCTGGCCAAGCATCATGTCCTTGGCACAGTATTGTGGACCTCCGGTAAGTAAACTCTGCAAGGCGTTTGTGCCTGAGTAGGTCTGCAAATTGCCAGTGAAGCTGGAAGCCTTGTTCTCCTGTATGGTCTGCAAAGGTGAGTGATGGCGCAGCATGCTCACGCCCGGCTGACCATATACAGGGCCACAGTATGAACCCTGGGCCTTTGTCCCACTGCTGTAGTGGTAGGCAGGGCGCTTGTGGCGTGTGGGCTGGTGGTGGTGGTACCCTTCTTCCAGACTGATGGCCCCAGTGAGATCAGCTAACTGTGGCAGCTCCACAGAAGGGCAATGTGCCGCAGGGGAGCGCGTGCTGGAGGGACTGGGATAGAGACGTGGTGACGTAGAGCATGACAGCCTTCCCTCTTCTGGGTTCTCCAGTTCCCCTTCTGCCATAATAGGTGACAGACGACCACTCAGGGTAGAAGTTGCTGAGCTGGCCCGAGAGTGTAAGTCTGTCCATGTCTCGAACTCTTCCCCCACACTTACTACTCCGTTGCCAGGCTTTGCTGTTGGGCTGGCCTGCTCCGGGGAACCATGAAAACCCCGAGTGACTGAACCCACTCCTGCTCTTCCAACCATCTTCTTGCGGTTCACTCTGCCTTTGCTCTTCAGATACTTGGTGCTGTTGTCCATAGAGACAGCCCTTCGCCGGGGTGCTTTCCCTGCCTTGCCTCCTTCAGGGTTCAGCATCCACCAGGAACTCTTCCCAGTGCCTTCATTCTGCACACGGATGAAGCGGGTGTGGAGCGACAGATTGTGACGAATGGAGTTCTGTAGATAAACAGACAAAGAAAAAGAGCATAGACTGTTAATAAATGATCTTTTTTCTATCCATGTTCAAAAAAGCAGATACCACACATTCATCATATGTAGGTTTTATTATATGCTGGTAAAACTGTCTGAAATGGATGTTCTTTTTAATCAGGTCTAACATAATTTTGTTCAGAATTAAAAATGATTTTTAAAATTCCAGTTGATCACATTCCTTGCATATACACTGAGATACAAGATTGTAATCATTTTTGTGACATATAATTCAGACTGACGTAATGAGAAGGTGGGATGAGCCAAAAAAAGCTGTATTTTCTTTTTTTTTGCGGCTGGGGGATCCCTCCCTCAGCCTGGTGTGGATGTCGGCTAATCCCTGGTTCAATGTGCTTGGCTTGGGCTGTGTTTGAAGCCTGTGCCAGTCTGGCCACTCGCCAGCCTCGTCTCCCATTCGGAAAGAGGAAACATATCGAGTGATTGAGGCGGGAGTAAGCACAGATAATGGAGTCAGACGTATCTGCCTCCCACTCGCAGTCGTTCCATATTCTCCGTCTCACCTTCTCTCTTCCTCCTAACCTCTACTCGCCCCTGAGAGCCTTCTTTTCCCTTCACTCTTGCATGACTATATTGTATTTCATTACTTCTATATCCAGAACCAAATCAAATGAAAAACTTGCAGATGCTAACATTATTGCTCATTTTTATCTCAGATTCACTGCCTGTGCCTGGCTACTCAATTTCAGGGGAACACACTTAATTCATCACTCTCTCTCTTCAGGCATTAATAATATCATTCAGCCTTCTCAAATACATATTTATACTAGAATATTAAAAGATAAGTGGTTGATTCTTCCCAGTGAGTAATAAAATGTAGACTATAAGATTAAAATATTAGAAATCAGTTAGGCCTACATGTTTCCATGTCATCAAAAGTCACCAGCTCACCAGCCTATGTGTATGCAGAATACACAACTGCAAAGATGTTGAATGAAAACACAAAAAAATGTCAGCATCTCCAGTCAGGTGATCGAAGAATGGCTCCTCAAGGTAGCACCTCCAATGTGAGGAGGGTAACCATGGCAACAGGGTAAACGTGAAGGCAAAATAAAGCAGGAATCTGTTGTGGGGTTTGCTTGTGAGGAGGGAGGAGGGGAGCGCTGCTTTTTGAAGCTGCAGCTGAACTCCCCACAGCCTTTCATCAAGCCACTAGGCCTGGGGTTCAGCTTGCTGGGGATGCTCAAAACACCAGCCTCATGAGACTCAATAAAATATGTACTTCCAGTATCACTTAAGGATCATAGCCTAAGTTTCCACTTTATGCCATCTTTGGCATGTCAGTAAAATTCTTTTAATTGAGTGTTTTCTTCTATGAACCGATGCTCCATTTCAGTGGGTTTGGGTGTGCTTTGGAACTGGTCATCAATAATTCCCCACCAAAATGTGTATAATCCAAAACCTAAACATGATACCTCAGCAGACACACCTTTCACATGTCTGTCATTCTTTTGCTTTACAGTGTTCTAATTCTTTGTGCTAGCTTTTCCACATGTTCCTGCCTGAATCAGAGGATGAGTCAGGGGCTATTTGGACTGCCCGTGCCCCTAACGCCCCCAGAAACTGGCAATCAGCAGTAATCCCTGCTCCATTCCATATAATCCAAGACAATCCCAGGCTAATCCTAGTTGATTCATGGGCACTCCCAGCTGGGTGGATCCCATTGTTGGGGCAGGAACGGAGTTGGTGCGTGTCCCTCTACCTCTATGACAACAGCATATTGTGGGTAAGCGTCTGTAATTGCTATAACAGAATGAGTGGATCTGGGTGTTGTAGTGCTGTTCGAACAGAAACCACTGGGTGCTCAATTCATTTGAGTTTACTATGTTTCTATGAGTAATACATATTATTAATCGTTTTTAACATGCAAATCAGGCCCTGGATCAGAAATGTCTATCCAAGAGCCTTCATAACCCACTCACTGCCCATTCCCATCTCCAAGGGAGCAGCTGGAGGCTAAGCTAACTAGCAACGACATTGCCTGCTCTTATTAGAGCAGCGCTCAGAGCCTGTGTCAAAGGCCGTAAAATCAGACTTCCCTCCTTTCCCACCACTTAAACACTTCCAGACACTTTTAATTAACTACATGCACATGCGCGCACATACATACACACACACACAAACCTCAAACACACAAACACAAACATCACTCTGCTTACTTCAAGGTCTGACAATACAATCTAGTAAGCAGGAAACAATGAGACTTTAGGAGAACTCCTGCTCAACGGAAGAGAGTCCAACATCGCAGTAGCCCTTCTGTCAAAGTGTTTGAACTCAGCTCTCATTAGAGACTACAATCCTGATAGTTCTATTAGTGATCCAGCTTGCACCTCCACGCCTTCTCACCCGAGTCTTCTTTGTCCAAAGATTAAGAGCTTAAGACATAGCAACCCCCCCATTCTGACAAGTTTGCGCTTTTTTCCAATACACAGGTGGCCTTGGTACTGAATTAACTTTTTCAAGAACACATATATGTTTGGAGTTGAAAGGCCCTGACTTCCTGTTTGAAGTAGCCTCGCTTTGTATCTGTTATCTCATGATAACCTATCTCTGTTGAGCCCCTTGTTGAAATCTGATTTGATGCCATAGTCCCTGGTTCATCCCGAAGCTATAGACAGTAAGACAACATTAAGAATTTCTTGATGAATATGTGTTGGGCTCATATTTGTGTTGAGCCTAAGATCGACATAATCAACAGACAATTGTTAGTGTAAGAATATGGATTGTTAAATCATGCCTACTACTCTGACAAACAGCATGAAGCTTTGCATGAGCTCCGTGACACTGCCCACTGCACAAGCTTGGCTGTGGGCCAGCTGCCCCTCTGCCATTGCTCTCAGGCAGGCATTCTGTGGTTGGCTCTTGGGGAGGCGGGGCATCCCAAGAGCCATGGAGGGGCTTGGGATCTATAGACTGGCATGGGGGGCAGCTGGGTAGCTGGGAGAAAGGATGGGGGTACAGCTTGGGGCTCAACTGTGAGAACCATCTAAACAAAACAATAGAGTTCACTTCCACAAATACACCCCTCCCCCACCTTAAAAAAAAACTACCCCCAACTGCTAACTCAAGAGGCTACTCACAAGAGGGCTGAGGAAACAGGTCAAACTATTTAGGCCCAACTTGCTGGGTGCATAATCACAACGAAAAGAACTGTCTGACAAAAGTGAGACGGAACCATGGAAGAAAGACAAGAGACCCACTCACACTATTCAAATAACTTTGCTACACAAAAGATGGATGCTGTACCCAACCACACAGAGGAGCATCTGCTCCCCAAGACCAGTAATCCTCAACCAGTCATTATGATGGCATTTCGGGCAGTCAGTAGAAATTATATATTGTCAATGAGAATCTCTTTATACACTGCATTAATTTCATAAGCACCAAGCGTGTGTGCGTGTCTGTATGTTTCGGGGTATGGGGGTGAGGGTAGCGTTAACTGCATTTATTGTAACTGCATTTATTGTGAAACGTTTTCTTTTAAGAGGCAGAGGTGGGGAGGGGGAGCAACTCGATGCAAGAGGTTTTGTTCGGCACGGGAATGAGTTTTGTCAGCTAAGCCTGTCTCCAGGCTATTGATGGAAATTAGCAGCGGATAAATATTCGCATCCTGTGATTGATGTCACGGCTGGGCTTGTCCCTTTGAAGGGAAATAAAGAATGCAGAGGCGCACAGATTAATGGAAACTGGGGGGTAGGTGTGTTCACACACTTCTCACAGGGAAGGGAATTCTTGCAAGAGGTTGTGCTTAAAGCATAGAAATACAGAATCTAGCACATGCTGTGCACACAGTAACAGCAAAAAGGAGTTTTCTCTTTATAGTTAGAAAAGCTAGAAAAACCTATAGCACAATAGACAGGCCATGACAGTCATATTCATCACAAGAAAATTTAGATTTACTTAAACAAATGAAAACCAACTACAGTTATTTAAATAGCCCGTTGTAAATGAGGTTGCTGTTACTAACCAACATTTATCTTACTACATATCTATTTAGTTCATCATAACTTGCCCCAAACCCAACCCTGGTCTAATCATATACATTAACTTAATCTTGGGCTAAAACCTTACCCAACCCTAACTAAAGTCCCAATAGATTAAAATGCCCCCACCAAAAAAAATGATCCCAATGCCTGTTTTTATAGTGTAAATCATAAATATGCCTCCAAATGTTCTCCCATTTCATTTGGAACTCAGTTTAATACATTACCCTTAAAGAACATGTAAATTTAAACCAGAGGTTTAAATACAGAAAAGTCAGGAACGAGAGAGAGACAGAGAATAAGAGAGAGTGAGAGAGAGTAAGAGAGAGCGAGAGAGAGACAGAGAGAAAGAGAGAGACAGAGAAAGGGAGCGAGAGCGAGAGAGACAGAGACAGAGAGAGCGAAAGAGAGAGAGACAGAGAGGGCGAGAGAGAGAGATGATCCGCGTGCTCCGGAAAAGTCACGAACGAGAGAGAGAGAGAGAGAGAGAGGCACAGAGAGAGAGGGCGTAGGAGAGAGCGCGACAAAGAGAGTGAGACAGGTTTAAAACAGGCGCGATCCGGAATAGTCACGAACCAGAAAGAGAAAGAGAGAGAGAGAAAGACAGAGAGACAGAGAGAGAAAGAGTAAATCCGCGCTAAAATATCAAGGTGAATGTCATCATAGCTTGCGTGGTATAGACCCAGCTCCCAACCCAACTTTGTGAATAGATTAACGGCAGTATTTTTTTTATCGCGTGATGAGTCTCGCGTTAAAGGCCCAGCACTAGTATTTACTCAATTCAAACATACATATTTACACATTAAAAAATAATACACCAACATAATTATAGTTGTGTTTACTTACATTTGGCAATCAGTGTTTTGCTGTGGTTTATTTTATTTCTGGGGAGATTTCTTTTGTCGATGTACTACGGGTGAATAGAGTAAGACGCATATGACCACATCATCAGGCAATAACGCATGAGCCATGAAATTCTCTGTGAGGAGTGCTGTGGCATTACAAGCAAAAGACAAGAAAAGGATGCTCATGTTTTCTCTGTGGCTCTGTGACCAGAAACTGAGAGCCACTCTGCTGGGAGGGCAGTGGGGTTGGTGGGTGATTCCTGCCTGCCTGTGCTAATTGCGGCGCCCAGGCTGTGCTTCCTGCAGGCTAGGCGGATGGCGGGTAGCTGGGTGTGGATGTGGGCCCGTGCGGGCCAAGGGGATAAAAATAGCAGCGCCAGATTAGGCGAGCATCTGAGCGCCGGACAGGGGATCGGAAAATCCACCGCCCAGCACAAGAGCGGCCACTGCCTTCTGTGCAGAATGGAGCAGGGAGCAGACTGGGATCCTCACATCTTCCAGCCCACTCAAAAGCTGCTGGGTGCACGTCACGAGTGCGGCACAGGGACAGCTTTTCCGACGCCGGCCTGCCAGATCACTCCAGCCCTTCCCTCCACCCCCCAGGGAGCATTCACACAACAGGTGCAGGAGTGGTACACCTGTGGGAGCTTCTGATTGCTCCAACCACACACACACACAAACACATGCACCTTCTTTGCAACCTCGACTCATATTTTCCACAGTGCTTGCCATATACTTTGTTACGTTGTGTACGTTTTTGAGCAGGCTTTAACTGCAGGGTTTTTTTTACAAGGAGAGTAGAAGGAGAGTTTGTCAGCATGCATGTGTGTGCGTGTGTGAGGTGAGAAAGAGAGAGAGAGAGAGAGAGACAAAGTAAAGTTGGTCTATTTAATAGCCTACAGGCAGTGTGCAATGGATTTGATTATACTGCAACCTCACCCTGCCATACACAAAAAAGATGGACAAGCAACAATGAGACAAATTCAGGCAGCACTTTTTTTTTATTCTCTCTCACCATAATCTCATTCATAGTAATAAGAATCTCATTTCCCACATTCTAAAGGTCAGCGCACACCTCTGATCAGACTTTAATACAGATCATTCTCAGGGTTTAATTTAATTTCACCAGAGCAGGAAACTCATTCGCCAGGCGTGTGTTCAGCATGCAAAATTCATACAATCAACACTTTAATTGTTTCAGTTTCAGAGCTCGAGGAAACACAGACCCCCTTTCGCTCATGCACACAAAGGTATACCGCACTCACTCTATTCTCAAACACACAGCTTGCTACATAGACCTGTGAACCCTACCCCTACAAAAGTATATACGCAGATTATGCTGGGAGACGCACTCAAGGAGTGCAGACTCAGTTCAAAGTCGAAACTCGATAAACCCAAGCACCTCTTAAGGCTGAAGAAGCAGCACACACAGACATGCCCACACATGTACACCATGACCAAGTCATGCAACGCACACGCACACACGGCTGGCACACTGGGCACTCTCAGAACAGCGGTACCAAGCGACCAGTTGCTAAGGAGACCCATGGGAAAGGGAGGGCTCTTGTTGCCATAGCAACCTGTTCTCTCCCAGCCAACTATCCCTCCCCAAGGGAGTGACGTGGGGGAGTCTGTGCTGGGGGGGTGGGGGTGTTGGGGTTGGGTTAGGGAGACCGGAGGAAAAAGAATGAAAGAAAGAAAGAAAGAAAGAAGAAAGAAAGAAAATAGAAAGAAAGAAAAGTATATATAGATCTAAAAATCCCATGATTAATTCACCAACTACAACAACATACTAAAAAATGCATACATATTCCAGCCTGTATATTGTCTATCAGTGTTAATGCATAGCTTCATCTGTTCTAGAGCCCTGAAACATAGGTTTTTTATTTATCAATCAAAACAGAATGCATGAAAGTTAAAAGTTAAAACAAAGAGATTGAAATTAGGTTGAAGAAAAACTCATGGGATCATCATTTTAGTACCAAGGACATGTTTTATTTTTGAAATCTTGGATACTCTCACTGCATCTTTCACTTGCACACAAATCAGCAAAAATTCATGTTCCATTGCATACGTGCTCAGTCTACACAGTGAAGCCACTAAGTAGCAGCCTGAGTTGATCCTCTTTCAGCTCTGCAGTATTCAGAGCATAACTCTTGTTGTTCTCCGCATCCCTTTTCCTCATGCCTTAGAGACAGGATTTCTCTAAGTGCTCTATGACAATGAAACTGTAAAAGCTTAGCGCAAATAAAACCCAGTTAAACCGAATTGTGATGTGACGCTGCTTGAGAGGTTGGGAATCCTATTCTCCATATGAAAAAAAGAAAACGCATCAGATGAAAAACATCCAGCAGTTCATTAAATTAATTAAAAATCTAATGTGTTTTCAGGAGAACCTTTCGCTGTTCTGCTCTTATCAGGCTAGTCCACTTATTGGGCACAGTTTTCAATTTACTCTCCTCCTCACATACAGTACCCCTGTCATTTTGACATTTTTTGTCTCACTGATGTTCTCACATTCTCAAAAACTCAGTAAGGTCTAATCAGCTTGTGATTATAATACTAGGCCTGGCTGTTAAGTTTAAGTGCTTTGATCAAATCTCTGATTTCAACCAGCCAGTTATCAGTATTAGCCATAAGATAAATATAAAAGTGGTGAGGGAAACAGAGAGAGAGAGTGAGAGGGAGTGTGAGAGTAAGAGAGAGTGATTACTCTCCCTCCCTTTATAGAGATGGAGAAGAGAAAGCGAGAAAATGAAGAGACCCCCCACCCCCAACCATTACCCGAAACAAAAAGAGCCCAATTAAGTCACTTTGAGTTAGGGTCTAGTGGTGGGAGTACACAAGAGAGGAAACTGAGTGCAGGAGGGAGAAATAGAGAAAGAGGGGCAAAAGAGTGTGGGAGCAGTAAAAAGGGGTCTGTCTGAGATGGAGGAGGGTGATGGAAGATGTGAAATGAAGGAAAGAGAAGGAGAGAGTGAGATAGAAGGAGAACGCTTTACTCTCCAAAAGGGGCAACCGGCTCTCAGCTTCCCAATGGGAGCTACTAAAATATTAACACATGCTTCGGCCGCAGACTGCTGAGTCCAATGGCTTAAGTAAAACTCAGACTCTAATGAGAGTGAGCGTGAATGGCTAATAGCCCCACAGGAGCGCCTGATGGGGAGGTAAAGAAGATTTGGGTGGTGTTTTTAGAAGGCGGGAGATGGATGTTAGGGCATGAGCTGACCTTTAACAGTCTCGTGAAAACTTAATAAGAGCAACCCAAGTCCTGTCAGTGTGTGCACGCTATAGACCCATCTCTACCCGACCCTCTTTCTCCTGCCCCTATCATAACCCCACACTACCACACAGTACATTCATGACCCCGCAGTTTAGTCCCTATCCACTATATTCAGACTGTTAGCTTTAAAGCAGAAGGAGAATACATTTTAGAAACTATTTTGGGCCATTTGTCATCAAATGTTCACACGTGAACGTCATCTAAAATTTTCAAACAATGTATTAAAAATATAAAGAAAAACTGGTTTTAATATGGCAATCACAATATAAGTAATTACATTGTTTCTGCTTGTGTCGCAGCAACCGTAATGTGAGCATGGCCAGAAGAACACCTGCAATGTAAAACAAGATCTGCCAGGAAGAAAATCATATAAAATCTAGTAAATGTGTCTAATATTTCTTATAATAAGACCGTTGTGAGGTGTTTAAAATTTCCTTTAATGTAGTGAAATTGTCTTTTTTGTCAACAGAAAAAAATAACTATTTGTACCAAACAAAAGGGTCAGGACCCCATTTTTTTGCATTGCGAATGTTGAAGAGGTAGGAGAGATTCCTTAAAAACAAAACAGAATATAAACACAAGGAAAGCAAAAATCTGCTTTGGGACACAGTAGGAATCCACAGTAAGAAAGTTTTGAACACACTATATAGAGGTTAATAAACTGTCCTTGAAACAACTCTTTAATTACTAGAAAAAGGAAGACAATAAACACAGTGAAAACAATAGTTAAAAATAGTCTTCCGTTCCTCACTTTACAGCAGAATTAATCTGAGTCTGATTGCATGCACTAATTAGACCACCCATCAAAGATGTAGTGTTTGATTCTAGATCTTATTAAGGTAGTCCAGAGTTCCTTGGGATTCAGGAAAAAGCACTCTATTTATGTGCACTGTAACTAACATGTCTAAAGTATTACATAGATCCACGTCAAATCTTCAGAAACCTATAGAGCCCAGCATATTAAATATTTTTTATCTCAACAGATACAGTGGGGGTACAGATTTTATCCTCCTCCATGTGTTTTTTAATATGTGGCGTTCACCTTTCAAGCATGATACAGTACGCCAGATGGCCCTGTAGAAAAAGCCTAAAGGAAACTCAATAAAGAATAACACCCTTCCTATTTCCCAGAAGGTATCTGAGTCATACACAAGAGGCCTCTGACCCATATGGTCCTAAACTGTGCCGATTAGGCCGGGAGAAGAGCTTGGCCATGTGTTAAGGATGGACAGCTCTGGATTAATGAGAGAAGCATGGGAATGTGGGTTATTCCATCTTTCCAACGTCTCTCCATTAGCATACAGGCCGAGGCAGGATTAGGAGAGAGTGGCGTACGGACGCAGGGCTCACTGCGTCATCCACACACACATACACACTGTCTTTCTCTCTGGAGGAGTGGGCTGCCATGACCTAAATCCTAACCTTCTGCTCACCTCTGCAACTGAGGATTACAGCAGAGGAGGCAGTTCAGCAGGGCCACAGAGAGGAACAGGTGGGGGTCATGATCTTGTTCACTCTAGAAAAAAAAAAGTACAATACATTAATGCATATGGGAAATGACCATCAATGTTGGATTTGAGTGACGTTCAGTGAAGATGACCTGAAATGACTCAAGATGTATGCAGAGTTTATAAGTTGACCATGTGTGTGTGTGTGTGTGTGGGGTGGGGGGGTATTTAAATGTCACTGTGTGTGCATTTTTAGGACAGAATGTTCAGATATTGTATTTACAGGGATAACATGGGTTACAA
>JBBPDH010000007.1:12257221-12260902 GCA_037974565.1 Clupeocharax schoutedeni
AGATTGCATGTGAGCAACTCTGTAGAAGTGAGAGAATATGTGTGGAGTAGGAGTGCACTAATGGACACACACTTGATTTGAAGTGCAGAGAGTCTTCAGTGCTCTCTTTCATTCCTTTTCAATGTTTTACTCCCTCCTTCACCCACCATCTCTTTCTGCCTCTCTTAATACATTACAAGTCCAAAAGTTTGCAGAAACTCACTCAACATTTCTCCTGAATTCCAGGGCATTAATCATATTTAGTCCCTCTTTGCTGCAGTCAAAGCCTTGGAGCAGTAATAAGTGACAATTGGTTGAAATATTATAAGTGAGAATTTGATTGCATTCAGCCACAAAAGCATAAGTGAGGTCAGGTGTTGATGCTGAACAATTAATGTTAGATCACAAATGTCACACAAACACATCCCATCAAAGATCAGTGGTGCTCGATCAATTCAGAGGACAGTTCCACTGCTGCACAGTGTAGGGTTGGGTGGCTCATGTGTGGCTGTTCCAGAGCTTCCTTCTTCATTGGTAATATTTTTAAATAGGTTATACAAGCTGTGTGTACACTACTGAACGCTTAACAATGGGTGTTTTATAGCTGAATTTACTAACTAATATAATGTATAGCTTTCCAGAAACAAAGCTATTAATAGAGAGCTGGCTTGCTGTGAGAATTTGATTGTATTCAGTCACACAACCACTGACATCAGGCACTGATGTAGGCACCCCGGCTCAACCTAAACACGGTTATTTGGGGCTGTGGGACTACACCTCGGCTGACATTGCACAAGATGATATTTGTGAGTGTCCTTCCATTGTCATTCTATTAAGTTCATTTAACAGTATGCATATAGCTTAATACCTGTATGAGCAATGAATTTTTTTGAATTTTTTTTTGGAATTTGAATACTTTATTTATCCTGGAGGAAATTAAATTCTCTGCATTTAACCCATTCACCGAGCGAAGCAGGGGGCAGCGCGCGGGGACGGTTCCTTGCTTAGGGTACCTCGGCGGTGCCTAGCGGTCTTGTGGATCGAACCCGGACTTTCTGGTCACAGGGCGGATGCCTTAACCACTAGGCCACCCAGCCGCCCAAATGCTTGTGTGATAAGCAGCTGAATTAAGTAATCAATTATACGGACACTATTGAATATAGAAAAGCCCTTGTCCTCTTTTTTCCTCCACCTTTCTCTCTCACAGCAAAATAAAAAGGTTCAATATGGCCACCCAGGCCGGCACTACAGTGCCTTGTAGGCAGAGTGGCAATGGAGGCTGAACATCAGCGAGGCGGCCACCAGCTCTGACCTTTCGTCAGGCTCAGAGAGCCACAAGACAGCAGCAGAGTGCAGCCAGCCTCTATCAGCCTGCAGCACATACTGCTGCTCACTGTCAAACACTGCCCCGCCTGTGCCACCAACACCCCGGATCAAGACATCAACCAGGGCAAGTCTCTAGGGTAGAGAGAGAGAGAGAGAGAGAAAGAAAGAGAGGCAAAGAGACACAGAGAGAGAGAGAGAGAGAGAGCAAGATGAAGACTCCACACCCCTTGTCAGGAGCTGTAAATGTGCCAAACTGTGTGCCGCTGTACGTAAACGTCACTCACGGAGAGAGGTGTTACTGCAGCGAGACGATAGCAACGCTACGAGGTGCAGGGGTCGAGAACGCTAGCACACTAAGCAGCACGCAACAATGGAGAGAGAGCAAGCCATGAAGAGGGAGAGAGAGAAAGAGAGAGAGGTGAGTCAGGGATTTAGAGATTCTGAGAGTGTATAGACAGAGCAAGGTGAATGCTGAATGAGAGAGGATGAGCAAGAGAAAGAGAAGGAGAGAGAGAGATGAAAATTTGTAGGCTGAAAAGAAGTCTGAGGGTGAAAAAGGCACTGGAGAATTGTAAGCAGGAGAAAGTGAGGGAGAAGAGGGAGCAGAGAGATGAATAAAGGTAGAGACAGACAGGCTGGGTTCATACGGGGCTATCTGCCGGCGCGGAGTTCAGCGCTCACATGGACGGAATACTAAACACACACGCTCCAGTTTTGACCTACTTTAATCAAACTGACACACAAATCCACTTAGGACTGTCACATCTCACTAGGGCTGGGCGATTAATCGAAAAATGATCAAAACCGACATTCAGAAACTATAATCGATCAAATTTTTCCAGGTCGATTATTTTGATTACTTTCCCTTTAAAAACACTACCGTGTGTGGAGTCATGTGACCCCTCTCCGTTATGCTACGTTTAGTGGTGGGTCGTTATCTGCTTTAATGTGAGACTCTTAAAAAATATTGCCGTTAATCTATTCACAATGTTGGGTTGGGAGCTGGGTCTATACTACATAAGCTATGATGACTTTCATCTTGATATTTTAGCACAGATTTACTCTTTCTCTCTCTCCCTCCCTCTTGTTCGCGACTTTTTCGGATCCCGCCGGTTTAAAACCTGTCTCGCTCTCTCTGTTTCTCTCTCTGTCGCTCGCTCTCACTCTCTCTGTCTCTCGTTCATGACTTTTCCAGAGCGTGTGGATCTTCTCTCTGTCTCTCTCTCTATCTCTGTCTCTCTCTCTCTCTCTCTCTCTCTCTCGTTCCTGACTTTTCCGTATTTAAACCTCGGGGTTATATTTACATTTTCTTTAAGGGTAATATATTAAACTGAGTTCAAAATGACATTAAAGTGATCTGGGAAAACATTGGAGGCATATTTATGGTTTACACTATAAAAATAGGCATTGGGATCATTTTGGGGGTGGGGGGGGGTGGGGGGGGTTCAGACCTTCAGCAGAATTCAAACGAGCCATTTTAATTTAGATTAATCTAGATTAATTCCAAGATTACAATGAGATTAATCTAGATTTAAAAAATTAATCTATGCCCACCCCCAGTTATGTTACTCCGCCGACATGTCGAGCATGGAGAGCTTAAATACTGAGACAACTGAGTAACTTGTCAGTGAACTATGAGGGCAAAAAATAAATAAATCAAATAATCGTTCATTAATCGTAATCGAGTTAAAATGTTCAATTAATTGAGATTTTGATTTTAGGCCAAATCCCCCAGCCCTACATCTCACCCACCCGAGTTACTGCCATCTCCCCCAGAACCCCTGCTGTCACCCTGGCTGTCAATACTGACCTAATGCCTGAGCAACACGCTGCTGCCAAATAACGACCCCATTAAAGCCTTAATGAGCCAAACCCTGAAAACCCAGGTACCATTACTTCCACAGCATTACATCTTCTTCTCCAATAGGTGCCTCACAGACCTCTGTTACGTTCATGTCATGCCCTTATCCAACACTGACCACATGCCACAAGTCTAGTTACATACTGCTTCTGTAACACATCTATAAAAAAACCATTGCCCCACAGAATACTGGTATAAGCTGGCTTAGGTAACAGCATTTGTGAATATCTGACCATGATTAAACTACAATTTTACAGAGGCCACCTAAGGTACTAGTTAATAAAATTATATATATTTAATGTTATCTTACGATGACCTTTATTTATTCCAGCTTTCATATCCTATTCTGATGTGTAACCATGAAAGATATCTCAATGCTCAATCAATTCATGAGCTGTATCAGCTAGACCAGAGAAAATATTATGGATCAGACATGCCTGTATCTAAGCATATAATGACTATATAGTTTTGTATTTACATCCAGAATATGAGTGTACTAGGGTTGCTACCCTAGA
>JBBPDH010000007.1:12264780-12276451 GCA_037974565.1 Clupeocharax schoutedeni
AAGTGCACATACTCACACACACAATCGGACAAAAAGAACCCTCAGGATCCATTGAATGGAAAGGCATAAACAAATCACAGACCAGTTTTCAGCCAATTCTGAAGACAAAAGCACATATCAACAAAAGATACAAGCCAAGAATGATTTCTAACCAAATTCATGTTAGAATTTCAGAGACTCTTACATGTAACTGTCAACTTCACATACACTGAGTTTGTCATACATGCAGTGTGACCTTGTGTTTAAAACAATGGAAAGAAACACCATAAAGAGTTGTGTTTACAGTCACCTTCTTTGAAGAAAAAACATTTTGTGTAGATTCATGCACACATATTTCATAAGAAATGTGGTGACTCACAAAGTTTAAAAGTAGCACCCAGTAGTCTGAAAATATTCTGAGGATTATATAAAGCCTTTATTGAGTCAAGCATAATTTTGTGGACCTTCAGAGGCAGAACAGTCTGTCCTTGGTGCTGGTCCAGTTGAATACATTTCCTGAGCGCCATTATAATGCCTGCCCATAAAGGCTTTTTAGAGGGCCCGATTTACTGATGGTCAGAAGGTTAAGAGGAGATCTATTCCAAGGACATGGCCGCTACTTACAAAATCAGGCTCATTCAGGCATTTTGGAATCATGGCGCTCTGATTGATGGTCTGGATTGCTTTGGGCAGATCTCTCCAAACCGCTCCAAACCACCACGGAATTTCCACCCTGTCCTCTCTGTGACTGCGCATCCCGCTCGAGCAATCCGTGTAAACAAAGCCTGTCTGTGTGTGAGCAGGGGACAAGGCATGGCTTTGGAAAACAGCGTTAAGTGCCGAGAGGCAAGCTGCACCCGAGGCCTACACTTATGGCTCTGTGGGTCCAGTGCACCTCAAGGGCCTGCTTACAACCATCTGGTTGGCCCGCTCCACCACATTCCTCTATTTGTTGGTCTCTTGGAATTTGCACACAATGGAGCTCTCCCCCTCACACATTATAACACTCCATATACTGCAAAGACAACAATGCCCATGCCACCATCAGCACCCTTTCCCACTGCTGGTTTAGACACTCTGTGCTTTCCTGCTCCTTCTCAACTCCCCCCCTCCTCGCTGCTAGCATGACTGCTCTGTAGGCTTGGCATGGACATCTACTACTCCTCCCACTATGTGCTCATAAACTCCTGGCACACCAAGTCCCATCCAAGGAGCCAGAAAAAGAGCACCAAAGCTGAGGACACACACCAAAACACCACGACACACCCCCGCCTGGAGCCAATATGTGAGTCAAGCTTCAGAGCGACGGAAGAAAAAAAAAACAGCAAAACAGTCTGGCCTCTGAGAAAAATGAAAGTGAGACATGACACATATCTAGAACAGACTGTTCTCCCAGAGTCAGGGACATGCAGAGTGGTAGGGTGCAAGTGTGTATATCTTATGTGTGTATGAAGTGGGAACTCCATAGAACCAGAGATGATGTCTGAAAGAAAAGGGGGGAACATCAGCAAACATTCCGCAAAAAGTCTTACACTAATGATCTGTGCTGTGGGATCAAATACCACAAAAGAAGCAGTGGACAAAAACTGCCCTCTCCTGCATTCAGAAGCTATCTGTGCTTTGGGGGTTTCCATTAGACAGACAAACATTTAAGACCCAACAAGCAATAACTGACACATGATGACTGTGAAATAAAACTTCAGATGAAGTCCTTTCAAGCTGATAAGAACAGATTCTAATCACCACATCAAATCAAATACACACAAGCAGCTCAAGGATAAGGTTATTATATCACCATCAAGAACAAAGATGTGTGTCCAAGTACAATTTGAGCACATAGACCACCTCCGGTTTACGCAGAGCAGCAATAATCATGGCTCTGCAACATCCTGTGTAATCTGTGGAACATATGTGGCTTTAAAGACGTGGAGGGAGGCAACGAGAAGTCATTCAGCGTGTGACCATTGGTTTGCACAAGTCCAGTGTTGCTGCCCCTTGAGCAAAGTGCTTAACCTCCAGCGCTCTCCCCAAAGTCCTGGCTGAGCTGGATTATACCAAAGATGTGAAATGTAAATGCAGTAAAGGTCATGCTGGATATACAGAGCAGTCCAGACTAAAGGCAAGAGAGAAAAAACTGCACTCACAGGAGACCCAGTAGGTGATACAATGTATGTACTTACACTCAGCAGAAAAGCTATTGGTGTTTCTCTCTGTCTTGCCTCACGTTCAGCGCTCACAGGTCCTTGCTAGTAACAATAAAATATGAATCAGACAAGGCCTCGGGTGACTTCCTATATCTTGTCCTTAGAAGAGCTCTATCTAGTGCTCAAAAACTCACTCACAAACACACCGTGTAACTACTTCAGAGCGCCAAATGAGCCCATTCCCAAGGACTGCGTCTTTTAGCCTTTAAATACTACATCTTGAACACAAGGACATTAGGATGCTGAAAGAGTGATCTGATCGAAGATGAACAGCAGTGCAGCTCTATATTTAAATTGGGAAGACAGAAATATTTCCTTTTAACCATGAACCATAAGATTGGCAGTTTTCTGGGCGGCATTTTATTCAGAATAAGTCTCTTTGTTCCAGGTCTTTGTTCCCTTTCAGCACTTCTTTCTCTCTGACACTCTCTCTCTCTTCATCCTCGTGCCTGACTCGCCGGACTGCATGCAGTGGCAGGCGGCTGACCCTTTGCCCTGCTGGCCTGTGCTCTTACCTAAAGACACGTTATAAATAACGCTCTCGTCACTTCAGATTAGAGTGTCTGACTGACTGCCTGGCACCCGCTCTGACCTGCCTCACAATCCCCTGGCATCAGAGCACCAGCAGTAACACTCTCTCCCGCTCTCTTTCACACATACACACACAGAGACACACACACTCGCTCTGTGAGATTCAGATATCTATGAGGAAATTTCAGATGTTAAATGAAGGAATGAAAATCAAAATAATACACAAGACAGTGATTGTCTGTAAATATGCCTAAAATAAATAAGTGCATAAATAAATAATCTAACAATATGTATAATTATCCAACACTGTATTAAATCATCCAAAAATAAAGAAGTCACAATTTTTGATACTTGCCTTTCAACAACAGGAAGAAAATAGAGGACCAAAAAATGCATTTGTTCATAACAACTGTTGAAAAGTTGGACAAGCTTTACAGAACACTGACACAAATGTCAGCACATAAAGTTAGTAAAACATGTACTACTGTACCATGGTAACTTTCAGGAAATTTTGAAACAGCTGAGGCCAGTTAACTGCTTTATAAATCAGATCCTGCCTTCCTTGACTGCATGGCAAAAATTACACCACATCTATCCTAACAGTGTGACTTTTCACTTATGAACTTAAGAGTAATGAACACTAGCTACTCCCAGCATGATGATGGGGAGAAAACGACAGTGACAGAGAGTCATTACAGACCCCCTCAAAACCTGCAGGTTTCTTGACAGAGATTTTATCATATATTTCATTAGCTGTGATGTATTTTCAGACATGTCCATTATCATAATATGCCCTGTTTCAAAAAGCAGACAGACTTTAAGCCTGTTCAGAAGCTCTCACAGTGCTGTTCATGTCATAAGGAGCAGATCAGGGTGTGGATTAAAATCACAGGCCACTATGGAATTTTATCCAGAAATATTTATATTTTGTGTTAAAATTATTTGTCCAAAATACCAAACACATGAAGCATTCCCAATAAGATTCAATAAATTCTCTTTGGGAGCTGGATTTCTTTCCTTAGGTCTAGTGGATACAGTTTTGTGACACTAAATATCTCCTACAGCTGACCTTGTCTACTGTAATACACAAAGTAAGCATCAATCAAGGGCGCCACAACCATCAGGATGCAACCTGGCAGATTAGGTATCCAACTGAGGTCCTGTAGTCCACTTGGCCCATACAGTTCAGTGTTTTTCTTAGGGAACATAAGAGGAGCTTGATCATCAGATAATGATATGACTCAGGCACGAGCAAAAGACAAAACTGTGCAGATGAGTAATAATCTTGAGAAAAATTGCTACATGGATAGGTACAGTACCCAAAACTGGAAGAAATGTGAATGAAATATAACTTGAAATAAACACTTTCAGACTGCTTAACTGATAGAATGCAATGTTGTAGCTTATTTTGAGCATTTGAACCACTAGGAGGCGTTTACAGCATTCAGTTACATATAAAATAGCAAATTGTAGAACACAAAGCCATCTTTGTAATTAACACAGCTGGTATGTAGGTTTTCTTGCGGTTAGCTTCTAATTGTACAGTTAATTATAGAAGCTAGCTACTCTACAAAGGTTGGAAACAAAGCACCTACTTTTGTTCTAAACTTCTTGTTCCTTGTCATCTGACCAAAAGAACAATATAATACATATAATTAAAACCACTGTGTATTCAAAATGGTTTATTAATGTTTCTGTATGTCCAAGACTGTGGCTATTATTTAACGAACTCAATAAAACAGACGGCATCATAAAAGGAAATACATGTATGCCACGACATTAAAACCACTCAAGCGAATAACATTGATTATCTCACTACAACGGTACCTGTCAAGAACTGTAATATATCAGGCAGCAAGTAAACAATCAGCTCTAATATCTTGGTGCCAGATACCACAGCACACCTTCAGAGGTTTTGAGGAGTCCATGCCTCAGCAGGTCAGAGCTGTTTTTGTGGCACAAGAGAGACCTTCACAATATTAGATGGTTTAAATAATATGGCGATTATGTTTCATACATAGTTATAAATAACTTACTGAAACATAGGCTTTGAGTTATATGCTCTCCGAATTGCTAATCCACCTACTTCCTTCCCCTCTCTCTGTCACTCTCAGACTTACACACACTGAACTATACTGAACTCTGCAGTAACCTACATCTATCACACATCTCTCTGCACCCCAGATATAACTGATAATGCAGTGGACCAGGCCATCATTTATAATTATAGTTTATCAGCAGCTTGATCATCAATTTGTTATTGTGGGTTTGGTCAATGCATGTGTTTTAGAGTGCTGATAATAGGCTTTTGTCTCCAATTTTTTTTCCCTTAAGTGTTATCCATAGCTTTTGTTACACCACCAAATCTATTTTTTGGTTGTACAGAGAAGAATACAAAGTGAGTGAGTGAGTGAGAGAGAGAGAGAGAGAGAGAGAGAGAGTTCATGTCTTTAATGAAGAGTTGTTTGCCTTACAACTATTCAACAATAAAGATTTATGCTTGTTATTTATTGCCAGTGTTATTTATTTACTAATGCACTGACCAGTGCTCTGGATTTGTACAGTTCTTAGAGACAAGCAGGTATTAAATGCTTACTACTTACTGCTGCTCTCTAAGACTATAGGAGAGTCTACTCTGTCTAATAGAATAATCAGAAGCTTAATAGACTACCTGCTCTCAGAAGAGATTATTGTGCTGCTATTTGCAGGCTGCTTTCACAAGTATTTGTAGCATTCTACTTTGAACTTGAATGACTAGAACCTCCTAAACAAACCGCCTGACATAACGGCATCCTCTCATCATTTTGTAGCATCATTAATTGTCGTAATAAGTAAATTTTATAAAATGCAAAATCTCCACTGCCTCTCATCCATGGCAATCAACGGAGTCCAAGTTCTTATTTGCTGGTGATTAAGAAAGACAGATGATCACTGATGAGTCACCAATTAGTTATTTATCCACCAAGCCTTGCTATGGGTAATATGTCAGTTAAGCCCCCAGATATGTCCTAAGACCCTACCAAATTGATACCGTAAGAAATATCTGGACTTTCTTGTGACATGGTCTCTTTAAGGACTGTCAGTTTGCATGACAGTCTGGAGCCTATATGACTGAGTTTAGGGTTTGTTTTTGAGACAGCAGGGTGTGTGTTTATATTGTGTCTGCCGGAAATGGGGTCAGAGCTATAACCGAACACGAGCGTGCTTTTAAAAGCATGCCTAATCACCTTCATTACCTGGGCTAAGGCTGTGTCTGGACAGGCTCTGAAAATAACTGCTGCACTACTAGGAGACTAGGAGTGCTGGTGTCAAACCCCTTAATTTGCCCTTACGTAAGCCTGCACTGGGACACTTGCTAAAGATATGGGAGCCATCCTGTGGTTGTGCTGCACAGTATCTTGTCACAGAGCTGGGATAATGGAGCTCAGACACCTGTAGACACACCTCAGCACAGCTTGCTTAAATGAGATGGCCTTACACCAGGTCCCAGTGACTAGGCCTGGGGAATCTAAGGGTCTATTGAGCACTTATGGGCTTGTTTTATGCTCTACCCTTCTTTCCACAGCCCACAAAGTGGTGAGCCACAGGGCTGTGGTCATGGTGGGGTCTTCAATGCGCATTTGTCTCCCATCAGTGAACATTTTCAGTACATTCTAACAAACAATACTGACATTGAGTGAAAAAAAGAGACAGTATGTAAGTACAGCCTTGTATCAGTGTCTGTAATAGCCAAATATGCCCACACGTAACCCACAGCAGTCCCCTGAAAGCAGATCTCTTTATGCTTCCCACTAAACGTTCATTGTCAGAAACCCTAAATGCTAAACAGACAGAACCTCATCAGCATAACTGAGCTGCGAGACAGAGCAAGACCATATGTGAGATTCCAGGCTGACTTAAAGAATAAAGCACAGGAGTGTGTAACAAGCATGTGGGCTACTCAGGTGTTCAGTGGAACGTTGCAAGGTGGGTATCGCCTCACATCCTTGATCATTTTTACATTTTGGCCAGTTCTGTTCAAATTGGAATAACTTATAAAGGAGGCAATGCAAAAAGTAAGCTAGAATATGCAACACACTTACAAAATCACAGAGGACATGGTCTTATAGTGTAGTTTACTTTAAGGTGGGAAGGGGGAAATACAAATTTCAGATGTGAAATATGGTACTGACTACAACATAGGCTGCAGGGTATTTGCATATTTTAACAACACATTATTTCATATATGGTGGCACTACCTGTATAACCTGGATCAGTGTTTTGTTTTAATCCTGCTACTGGCAGCCCGTTATTTGTACAAAGCTTCAAGTATTCCTTGATTCAACACACCTGATCCACCTCATCAACTGATTATGGAGCCCTTTATGAGCTGGATCAGGTGTGTTGCGTCAGGGGATAGTGAAACTGTGCAGTGATGTGGGCTGCCAGGAGCAAAATTAAGAAATGCTCGTCTAGACAACAGGTACTGGTCTGTTTCACTGGTGAGGAAGGAAAGGCTTATAAACCAGATCTAGTTTTATTTTTTTTTTGTTTGGATGTGTGTTTTTTGCAGTAACATTACAGAAGATTCACCTGTGCATCTCACTTGTAATGTTGGGAATGTGCTGCTGCTTTATACCACATTGAACTGTCAAACCATTTAACATCATAATTCTTACAACTAAAAATAACACTCTATACTTATTTCCTAAAGTTATATTTAAGTTTGAAACTAATGAACCAGACAAAAACTCCTTGGTTGTGCTTCAGAAACAAGATAATGAACAATGATGTTTGGATACAGAAGGAGAATCTATAAAGGATTAAACCATCAGGTATCTGAGTTTTGGTAGTCGATTAGGATCTGGATAGAAAAGACTGGTAGACTGAGGCAGGACTGTTCCAGTCCCAGAGCTGCTCATTTGCTCTAAGGTCATTGACCAGCCTCAAACACCCTGTCAGTCTGCTGTAAGACTTTTCCCCCTCCGTCGGTCTTTACAAACCCACCTCACGTCTTTAGTTTTGGAGGAGAGCTCAGTGTGAATACACACGTTTTCTAAACGTCCCTCGGCGTTCTATAATGCGTGAAATGGGAACATAACACTATTACAGCGACCCTGTTAGTGGACTCTAATGTAGTGCAATGATGGTTATTAAACGCAGACCCATTCGTCTATAATGGCTTTAAAAAGCCGTGAAAAGGAGGATGGGAGGAGATGTGCGTTTCATTCCTAGACCTGTTAAGGTGTGCTCAAAAAGCCCCGGTTTTCAAAAGACCCCACTCAAGCATGCGTGCACATGTGCGTTACCTTCCAGCCGGCTGAGCTGTTGCTGTCTCCTTTATCCTTGAAATAAGGGACGTAGCGGACCATCCAGTCGTAGATTTGAGACAGGGTGAGCCTCTTCTCGGGCGTGCTCTCGATGGCTCGCGTGATGAGGTCCGCGTAAGACATGTTTCCCCACGCGTTGCGCCGGGACGACTTGGCTTTGCGCAGCTGTCCGGCCACGTCCAGCCCGGGCGCGCAGGAGGGCAGCGCCTCGCGACACGAGGACGCACTGTCCGGCTCAGCCTTGACCATCAGCTCCCCTCCTTCGGGGAAGGCGTCCGGACGAGGCAGCGGCCAGGTGCAGGAGCGAGGTCGGCTCTGGGGCTCCAGGTCCGGGTCACCGTCAACCTGATGCGCCTCCAGCTCTTCGTCCTCCATCATCATCATCAGCGCTTCGAGACAGGGGCGTGCTGCGCGGGATCCCGGGAGCTGATGATGGAGGTACTCTCTCTCTATCTCTCAGAAGAAGAATAGGGTAGAAAAAAGCCTTACCTGACCGAGCTGTGTGCGCTTTTAAGCAGCGGGAGAACAAACACAGCAGATCATGCTAAACGCAAAAGCTTGAGATCTTCACAATCCAGCGTGGAAAAACGATCGCTGCACCCAACGACCTCTCCATTTCTGCTCACATCAAAACGCACGAAAAATATATCGGTGGGTCCGAGTGAAGTGTGCACTGACTTATCACGTTGAAGCTAAAGCCGGCTGCAGCAACAGATGATACCTCAACCTCAACCGCCAAGCGTGCCGTGGACTGCCTGCGCGCGGAGAACTCCCATCTTTGCAATGGAAAGTGGTGGGGGGTGTAAAAAAAACTCCTCACAGATGCGTAATATATGTCCACGAAAATGGGCGCGGAATTCCTTCTTCTTCAAAAAAAGAAGGACAAAAAAGCTTCAAGTCTGGAGAGCTCAGTGGTGCGCACACACTCACTCGGTCGTGATGATGGATGGAGACGGTTTATCAAGAGAAATCCTCCCTAAACGTGTCCTTCACACCTTTGTATAGTGCATTTGATCCAACTCCACCTGCAGCATGCCCGGCTACCTCTCTCTCTCTCTCTCTCTGTGTCTTTCTCTCTCCTTTTTCATGCTTCGCTACGCTCGGCCCTCTCGCCGGTTGTAACGTGATGACGCGCGTTGGAGAAATGCAGCTCGCACGTGATTGGTCCGAGGCGAAAGAAGGGATTCACTTCAGCTAGAGCTCAATGAGGGAATGCTGAGGCTCTGATGTGCTGAAGGACCTCAGCTATTTAGCTTTCAGCAACAAAGGTGCGTTAGACGCACTGAGCGCTGGAGGGCAGTCAAGCGTCTAACGGTTTTCAGTCATACAGTTCATGACTGTGGACAAGAAGATCGTTTGGTGTCTCCTCTGCGAGAACCTGAGAGAAATGTAATTCAAGGTACGCCTATCGTTGAGGATAAGTGTAATTAGTGACCGCATTCTGGCGCCTCATAACCCCTATAATTTGGGTCTGGACCTTTCTCAGCACAGCAGTGACAGACACGTGGTAGTATCAGTGTATCAGGCACAGTAATGCTGGCCATACACTGTGTTTCAGTCGCGTCAGCTCCTGCTCAAACGGTACGACTGAATCACAGGCGTTAGAAGTTCGTAGCTCACGAAACGTGTTCTCACACATTACGGCCCGATGCTCTGAGGCGACATGTCGGCTTACAGTGTACGTTCATACACGATACGTGTTGGAAGATCAGAGACCAAAGATTTAGATTTATTTTAAATTTACTTAGAAGTGAATAAATAACAGAAAATTCCCTTTGTAGATATTAACAAAAAATACCCCTAGAAATTTACAAAAAATGTTTGCTTTGATAAATAAATGCAAAAATATCTTGCATCTAATTGTGCAAACAGTTCTGCACCACACCACAACATTGAAATAGGAAAGTCCCATTATTATAGTCATAGTGCAATTGAGCAGCAATGTCCATCCAACTCATTTCACGATTGTTGCTGTCAGGATAATTTTGCTAGGCCACATCGAAAAGGTTTGGATGAGCTTGCCAAAGGTATACAAGTTGGGCCTCCATCTCTTGTGTCCAGAGCACATGCTGCGCTGCCATGCTGCTCCGTCTTTTTCATTTCCATTTGCGCATGCACAGTGTGAGAGGTTGCATTAAATTGGCAAGTGGCACTGCTTCAATAGTGCGATACCCTCACGAGGGGTGACCAGGATTTTAAACGGGATTGATTTGCTTACAACCATATGATTGCTGTTTGGGAGCTGGTTGTGAGGTGTCAATCGCTTCTCGTTACCCGATGTATACTATACGATGCACAACACACGATGAAGGCTGTCACTAGTTTAAAAGAAGTTCAGCCAAGAACGGCTCTGTGGTCAGAGACTGACCATTGATGAAAGGCTCAGAGAGTGGCTTTATGCCAGCTAGCAACAGTTGGGCTACAGTCTCTAATTGTACATCAGCAAGATGAACCTACAAGGTTGAGGCTTCAGATTAGTTCAGATTAAAACACACCAGTCTTGAGGCTTAGTGAAGGGCCCTTAAACTCTGTTCAGAGAAACTGATGTTGCAGGTCCCTCCTCCAACTTCATACATTACTCTCTTTATAGAAGCCAGAAAGGCATTAGTGTGATGAAAAGCAATTTCTTGACCGATGCAAAAGAGAAAAACAGTAATGAACCTTTTAATGGATAGGTTTTTTTTTAAAATAAGGTACGCTAGTGTGAATAGTCTCTTTAAAGAATGCCTAATTAATGTTAAAGTTCTAGGAAAAACTATTCAAACTTGAAAAACTATTTGCGTCACTTTTTTAAACAGTATAAAGAAGCTGCATCTCATTAGTGAATTCAGCTCTATTGACCATGTGTGTTCAATAGTACAAACACAGCTTGTGTAATCTCCATAGAAAAGCACTATTCATTAAATCGGGGCAGATTGGACCAGAAGCACATGAGCCTAAAGTCACCATACCCAGTATGAAATGCAGACCAAAGCCTCCCAACACTGTCCCGCAGACCTGTAGACTGCAGACTGGATTCTCTAGAGTTTCATCCAAAGCCTTTGAGATTAAGTGGAGTGGTGTTAGTGATCCACAACTAATCATCCAACACCAGTAAGTGACCTCACTAACATTCTGATGAATGAAAGCAATCAAATCACTCACTACAATGTGTAAAATGTTCCCAGAAGAGAAGATACTGTTGCTGCAAAGGGGAGATAAACTTCCTATTAATACATTTAATGCCAGAAAAAAATGCCAGATGACAAGTCTACAAACTTTAGGACACAGTTTATCAGGGATTTCCTCGTCTTTCTGCGGGAGTGCTACTCTTCACAGTGCTCCAAGTCATGTAAGTGGGCTCAATTTGTCCTTAACACCCTGGAAATGCAGTTCACCACCATGATTAAACAGATTAAACGGGCGAGATTAAAGGGGATTAGTTATCTCTTAGGTCTGAGCTGATATAAGGATTGCCAGTCTAAAATATGATGAATTATTTGGTCGGGATGAGGCTTCCCTTTAATGACTCCTCCCTAAAGAGACAAATGACCTCACTTAACATCAGTTATTGCTGGAACAGTGCCTTCCATACAGCGTGGCTCATGTGGAGCTGTCTTGTGCGTTTTGCACCACGGCGCCTCCTCTGGATGAGCTGACACAATATCG
>JBBPDH010000007.1:12281181-12291886 GCA_037974565.1 Clupeocharax schoutedeni
TATATAAATAATCTGGAGTGTACTGATATCACAAAAAAACCCCACAATTTGATTTAAGTCTCTTTTTTAATGAACTGCATGTAATACAGACATTAGTTATGACAGATCATATGGAAGGCTGATCAACATGTACATTTCATTTGGCTACGGAGTAATCATTACTAATAATTTTGACCTAACAATATTTACCAGTAATGCACTAGAAAATGAGCACTAAACAAAGCACTAAACCACAGGATGCAGGAATCTCAGTGTTTCAACATATTCTAAAAAAACTTCACACGCACCAAAAAAGGTCATTTTATATTCTTATGATGTGGAGCAATACCCTCATCCAATTACTTCATCTGAGGCAAACATGAACTCTCAAGCAATTTCTAGCTCCTTTCAAATGACTGTGTATGTCCTAAAACAAAAATTAATGGTAAATTCTCTCATACATTTTAAATAGTGGGATCCCAGTTGGAGCACTGGAAGAGTAATGGCCTCATCTCTAGCTGCCATCTCTGTTGTCAGCTCTCATGAGTTAATAGTGGAGATGAGAGCGGATAGGGGAAAAAAAATATATGTGCACTTTTCTGACAGGGAAGAAAGGAGAGCTTTCACAGGTCCATGTATCATTAAGCAATTGAGAAAGCTAATTAGAGCTAGTGGTGATGGGGGTGAGGGGGTGGAGATCTCGCACCTAATTATTGCCATAGCAACTGCATCTCTCACATGTGAGGTCTGCAAGAGAATGCCTGTCTATACTGAAGCAGCCCAACTGCCACAAAGCGTAAGAGAGCCACCTAGTGCAAAGAGATGAAATATAAAAATGGCTCAATATTTTAGATATTTGAGTATTTTGATCGTCAATTCAAAGTTTAGTAATTAGTTAGTTATCTTTAATCCTTAGACCCCAGCAGAACTCTCCAACACTCTTCCTGGCATTTTTTTTGTCAAAAAGATTGTCCCTGGTTTTAACAAAACATTGTTATGAAAACCAGAAAAAAAATGAAATTTAATTTCACGTCTTTCACACGGAGTGCTGTGGTGTGTTCAGGCATGACCATAAGAGGCCACTTTAATTTACTTTGATGAAACAACACAATATTGCAATTTTTTTGTTATCTTTAATTACAAAATATAGTCCAAAAAGTACATTAAACAAAATTACATTTTGCATTTACAGCCATTTCTTTTCCATATAGGCAGAAAATTAAACGTTAGCTAAGGGCTAACAGCCAAACTACTCTCTATAATTTCATAGCTCACCCTTTTTCTCTGAAATGAAACAAGCAAATAATCGATAGAAAATGGCAAGACAAAAAGTCTAGTTGAGGCTATTGGTTTGGCTCTAATTCTGACCAGATCACTGTAAGTAGGGATGTATTCATAAGCAAAACTGGAATCTTTTCATTTTAAAATGTGCTACAAAACAAAGAGCACTTAACCTTTGGTTAAATGGGAGGCATAAAGTGGTTTTTGAGAGCAATTACTCAAATACTCATTCGTAACCATCAACACATATTCGAAGCCTATTATTCGTGCCAGCCATAAAAATTTCACAGTGCCAATGAAGAAAACCGTGCCAACTTGAAGGCTTCCAGACAGAAAGCATTTGTATTAGAATTGCAACACTACCTAGTGAAGTAATGCGAAAGTAATATTGCAACAAAAAAATCCTGCAATATAAATGCTCCACTAATACAGCATGTCATTTTTCATGATATAATTTGTTTCTTCCATTCTAAACCTTCTGTTTTTAAAAAAAGGATCCCAGTTTCTGTCACTCAGTCAGTCTGCTTAGGAATAATCCATTAGTAAACTGCAACACAGTTGCAAACTGTCATTAGGTCTGGTTTGGGTGAATTCAGTCAAGATGGCTATTAGCATCTACATAAGTCTTTTGGGATCGATCTTCTCCAGGTGTACCAGGGGCTTGAGCTGCTCAGCAAAGCTGCGCATGTCTTCAGACACAGTGTCCTGACCTGCTGGTGCCAGCACACTAAGTTCCACTAGGTAGGACAGAGACAGAGGTTCAGTATTTTCAGTGTTGCCTGGCACCAGCACCCTAGACAGTTTGCTCACAACCACTTTGAGGGCACCTTTGCGGAAGATGTGCCCTTTGGCTACAAACTCGTGGTCCATTCGAAACCCCATCTCGTTAAGGAAGTCTGGCAGGCTGTGAGATGCTGCCACATCAACGCAGTTCCGTACCAGAGCATGACGACTCTTATCGCCCACCTCTGGCTGGCCAAGATAACGCAGGTGCCAGGGAGCAGTAGGGTGGGCAAGAGAACGCCTGGCTCGGAGGATGAAAGGGTTTCCCTGCTGACCTTTGAGAAGGTAGACTAGTTCATGGTCAGCAAAGCTCTCTGGTTCCATGTTGTCACACAGCCCTCTCAGACGATGGAGGAGACTCTCCAAGGACTGGTCCAGTACGCTGCCTGCAGCAAGAAGGGATGACCATTGTTAGATGAAATATTTGCTGCTAGTTAATACAATGGTTTTGTTCATTAATATGATAGGTACGTTATGGAGGAGATAAAAATAATGTATTAACTTACCTTGCAGCAAATACTCCATCATATTTATCGTGCCCCCTGTGACGGGCAAGACGGTGACTGGTGGAGCTTCCATGGCTTACCAAGAAAAAAGGACAAATAAAAATTCAAAAGTAGCTAGTCACCAAAGATTGTCTGCTGGCTGACTGCACAAGCTTTCTAGAAGATGTCTAGTAATGTTATATAATGAGTGTCAAAAAGGAGTAAAGGACTTTCTGAATTCACGTTCATATTGGTTTCATGGGGACTTGGGAGTCACACATATTGGTTTTGCTTGGAACAACCTGCAAAAACTGTTTCTGTGTGTGTGTGTGTGTGTGTGTGTGTGTGTGTGGATGGCAAGGCCGCAGCGGCACTGACACCAACAAAAGAAGCTGCAAGACAAGTGAGCGACTGTCTAGTAAACAAATTCAAAACTTGCCAAACCGATACAACACAAACGTGTCCTGAGAAAAGGGGGAAATGTGTGAAAGTCTAATATTAAGTTTCACTCACCGAGTCTCTGCAACGTCTACCCTACTGTGTGCTAACCTCGTAGCTCCTTCATTCTTCAGTAGCTGCTACTGCGCATGCTCAAACAGGGTCCGGGTTGCCAGTTCTACAGAGAACAATCACCAAAAATAAAGTAAAATTAAGTAAAGCAAAGTAAAGTTACCCCTTAATAGTCACACGTGAACATACCACAGAACACAGTGCGAACAATTTAAAACAATCTCTAGGTTTAACCTATTCACCAACTGAAGAAGTGGGCAACCACTGCAGCACCCAGGATAGCAGTGTGTTCAGGGGAGCCTCAGTGGTGCCGAAGGCAGTCCTAGGATTTGAACCCAACTCGTTAATCACCGGGCTGCAGCTTTCACTGCACATGCTCTGGTTTTATTCGAAAATATATAGTCGACATTTAACACTTTTTATGAGGAATTTGTAAAATTGTTTTACTTAGTAGGACTAGGACTAGGCGCCTCTCTCTCTCTTTCTCTGTTAAAATAAGTGTACGGTAAAAGTTCTTCATACTCCCCACCAGTGAGCGCAAATACACCCTGTGAGCTGGGAGTAATGGGCAGGCGTCAGTGCCAGTGCCTTCGTACCAACTCAAGTTCTCTTTGCCAGTGCTTTAGTGAAGACATTGACAGGAATACTAATTCTAGCATGCTTGTCCTTGTGGTGGGAAGAAACTGGGGCCCCACGAGAAAAAACACAGGGAGGACAAGCTACCTCTACACAGACAGCACCCTGTCCATCCGGGTTCTTTTATTTGTCATTGAGAAATCATTTTTACCAAAGAAGCAGTTCTCTTACTCGAGTGTGGGATTAGGAGAAAAGTCCGAACATATATTTCCTAATAATAATACAAATTTTTAGCAATACTTTTTTCTAAAATACTTTTTAGCAAATTGTAGCACAAAAGTAATAGTCAAAATGGTATATCTGTAGCTATTTGAGATTTGGCCAACATCCTCTGATGTCCATCCATCACCTTTATTTCCAGAACACACTAAGCTAAAGAATCCCTTGTCAAATATAACATTAAACAAACTATACAAGTTAAACAATAAATTCAATAATTTAAAAAAGTCTTATAGGTAATTTCATAATAATAATCAGATGAAAAGATGTTGAAGCTAAACACAACAGTGTTTTTACCATTTGTTATATTTAAAAATGCACAATAAATTATAAAAAAGCCTTTTAGAAATAAATAAGTTAACTAAGTTGCTGAACGTAATAAGAATAAATTGTTAATTTCAAGTTTTGAATAAGCTTTTAATGCATTTTAATACATTTTTAATGACTCATGCCAAACATGAGCTAAAGTATGTTTTCAAATCAAACACCACAGTATCAAAGAAGTTTATTTTGGGGGTTTCATTTTAAGCATTCTATGTGCAACATAGATACAAAACACCTCTAACAAATGGTTGACCTAACAGTCACTAAATATTAGCCCATCAGACCTGACTAATATTACCAGAAACAGAAGTTTGGGTTTGAATACTAAGTACAAACCATATTTTCAGTTAGACATAAAAACAACTGAGGATTGTGTGGTAGTTTAACTGTGCTGTGCATGGCAGAAGTTTCCCTTCCACACCCCCCATGTGACTAATGCACAGTTAAACACAGCGAGGGTCCAAAACCACAAGTTGAAAAGTGGCTGCATTATTTCAAGTGCTTACATTACACCTTTTCAAACAAACAGTAAGTGATGCTGTGGGGAAATTACCCAAATCTTTTAAACAAACAATATATAAGAATAAAATGACTAAGAAGATTTTACTTCCATTTTCAACATTGCTATTGCCAGTAGAAGGGAAATTGCCTGCAGAATCTTCTCACATTGTAAAGAGCTGCTTTGAAGTGCGCTGCTGAGTGCACAGCATGGAATGTGTGAACAATATCATTGTAACACGACTCACTGTGTGCAGTGTCATCAAAGACATTAAATAGAATATTATTCCCTAGAAAATGTTGACACATTCATATGAACTAATCACACAATAAGAAGAGGATCATATAAAAGATTTTGGGTTTGCAATAAATCTTCTGAATGTTCACCTGGTGCACCAGAGACAAATAACATTCATAAGAACAAGATAAAAATGACACTATTCTTCCTACATTTTGATTTGGCTGTACACACACTCATCGGCAGGTGTGATGATACTCTGCTGTCGATATCTGCTGACTTCCAGCACAGAATAAATCACTGAAGTTTCATCCTGTATAGATGGAGCAATGAGAACTATGTTATTTCTGAAATGGAAGAGGCAGCGTGTGTGTGGTCTTGCTTATAAAAACAGAAAAATTGCTGTTTCTGTTAATTACCTCTATTGTTCTGGTTGCTGGTGGACAGCTGCTCCTTCGATCTGTATTATAATCAAAATAGACCGTTTTTTAAAATAACACTGTTTGTTTTTTTACAATAGTAGCTGTGAAGGGTGGGTTTAATTGATCAACAAGTACCAAGAGTCAGTTTTTGAAGGTGTTATGATACAGAAGGGTAACACTATTAGACGAAGGCAAGCAGGCTGAGGTAGTGTCTTTGAGATAGATGACCTAACTGAAAGTTGCTGTAGAGTTCAAAATGTTGACATGGCCTCAGAATGTCTCAGAAGTTTATATATTTAAGCATCTGGGACAAAATAACAAACTAATCCATGGAGGCCCCACTTTGAAATAAAAAAGGTTTTAATGTTAATGTTATGGCTGATCAGTGTATATATAAATACTCCCACCTGCATTCACTCTCTGTTGGAAAATCCATACAATTATGACAAGAGCTACAATGACCAGGAAAGTCACTGTACATGCGCTTATTAATGTAGCTGCGTGTGATGAGCTGCCACCCACAGTGATGTTCGCAATGGCATCTGAAATTCAGAACATTCAGTTTAGGAACAGGCAGTTATAATCTCACCCAGATTAGCATATATATTTTAGGGCACCTGGTGCTTCAGGTTTTTTTTTTTAAATGACATATAAGTGCCCTTAAAACTAAAGTACTAAAGTCAAGTAATAAATGACTAAATATTTTCAAGATTACTCACCTGACTGAGTAGTAGCTTCTTCCTCAAGACTAAATCTGTCCACGCTGCTGTTGTGAAAGCTGCAGATTACTGAACTTTTTGGCTTCTTTAGTGTTCCAGTAATTGAGATATTCCAGTATTCTGTCACCACAACAGCAGCATCCTTTTCTATGTCACAGTAAAGGGTGCAGTTCCACGGAGAATCAGTCATCCACTCATCTGCAACTGAGAGTGAGGTAATAATTACAAACTGCACTTCCACATATGGAATTCAGTTTGATTATTGTTTATTTATTGTTACAGTTTACCTTACAAAAATGTCATCATATTGTTCAGATGTGCCCTTAAAAAGACTTGGTTTAATCCACACAGTACATATACATATATGTAGTAGAATAATACTACATTTACTTGTAGTATTGCACGAATTTGCATCACATCTATATATTTTGAATTCAGAGTATTTGTGAAAAGACAAAAATTATTTAGATTAGTAATGTTTCTTAACAATAAATAACAATACATCGTTCTGATGTATATTATGTTCATATGTCTACTGTTTGCATTTTGTGATTATTCATTCGCTGAATGTGATATTTAAGATGGTTGCACAATGCTGATGAATTATATTCACCTGTAAGTACACACACAGTCACAGAATAAACAGTATATCGTTGTCCAGTTGGTGTTTCTATCCAACAGCTGTAGTTTCCTGCATGAGATGGCTGAACATTTCTAATGAACAACTGACTTCTGTCTGTCAGTTCACTGTTTAACTGAGTTTCATTGTTTCCTTCATGAGGCTTGAATGTCCATCCAGCTTTCAGTTTAAGATTATGTTGACAACTATGATGAAATCTGCCTCCTTTGATGATAAAGTGAAATGTATCTACAAGCAGAAAGGGTGTGGTCAGTGTTCTTCAGTTTATCTTATAGGTTGTAGAAAGATGAGGGACTGATTTTCACTCACCATGCCATGGTGGAACAGGGAACAAGGATAATTCGCTCTTCCCAGAACACATCTGTGTGCTCATACAGGTTTGACAAACATATATTCCCCCATCCAAGTCAGTGAAAGGACTGATTTCTAAGGAAAAGCCCTCAAGAATTCTCTTCCCGGGCCACAGCTCCGGCTGTTTTAAAATAATGCCTTTTCTTATCAGAACAATAGTCTGAAAGTCCATGTCATCTCTTTTGTACAACCACTTGATAGAAGTGCGATCCTCATAACCTTCACATGGTATCCTAACTGTGCTTCCCACTGGCACGAACTGGACAGAGGCTATCCAACAAAAGAAACAGAGCAGAGAGTGAGAAAAAAATATACAGCAACAAGAAGAAACAGGTGAGGAAAGGAGTTTAAAGAAGTAAGTAAGCAAACACGCAAACAAGCTTAATGCAAAATAAAAATAAATAAATAAGGAAAAATACGAAGAAACTGTCAAATTAAAGTTTTATTTCAAGCAAAGGAGAAGCAGGTAAGTGATTGGTCCATGTTTAAGTATAAAGAAGTAAGTAAGCAAACACGCAAACAAGCTTAATGCAAAAAAAAATGTAACTAAAATATTTTTAGTTAAAAATATTAAAATTTTTAAAAAGTTTAAAATATAAAATATAAAAAATAAATAATCAAAAACAATATTCTAAACAGATTTAAAACCAATGTTTTAATCACATTTTGTTCCAGTAAATATTTCAATATTTATATTTTGCTATTGAACAGTTAATATGGAGTTAGACACAATTAAGTCATTCTGTTAATGAAAGTTGCAACAAAATATCTTTGGAAAAGCTTTCACTGGCCAGTGAAAGTTGGTTATTTTTTGGTTATATTTGGTTATATCAGTTGTAAATTAGTATCAACTGATATCAATCAGATAGTCTAACACAAACTTCCCAAAACATTCAAAAGCAGTTAAAATATTCAATCATTTGTGGCCAGATTCTTCAAACCCACTCTTTTGATGTTTTTGTGTGCTCTCCTAGCTCAAATAGATTTTAAAAAGGCCTAAAAACTATTTTATTAACCTTCTGTATATATATGGTGGAAATGCAAAGTAATTTAATGTAAACTACATATGTGTGTTAATGTAGTAATTAGGATAATATAAAAGAACATGCTTTTGAATTATGCATTCAGCTTATCTGCGTATTTTATCTGTTCAGGCTGTGATCAGAACTGCCTAATTTAAAAAGGGAATTTCACTGAATTAGTCAAGTTCATAAAAGCGCATGTAAAACAAAGCCATTAATTGTAACCATAAGCAGAGTTTAATTCAATTTCATTCTAACTGGATTTTATTTATGAATATAAAAGAAGAAAATGAATCTACATACACTTTTTTATTTACATATTTGTTTATGATGACAATATTTGAAAACGTTTAAAAATGCAAAAGTAGCAAAAGACACTTTCATTTCTTGCATATTGTAGAAATAGCTTAAACCCATTCATGACTGTCATTTAAAGCAGGATCCTTTAAAATAAAACTTTATTGAATGGTACTTACCATGAAGAGAGTCAAGTGAGTATGTTTTGGTTGAAAACAAGAGCAAGAGGCTGCAGAAGATTCTGTTCATGTTGAAAGTATTCGGTTTCACCCTCAAACATGTAAGACTAAAGACAAAGACAAGTCAGTTTTACATTGGGATTTAGATTTTATTACAGTCTTTATTACAGGTTAAATGGAGTATCGATTAAATAAAGTATAACAAAGTAATAAATAAATATAATACAAAAGCAGTTGGTCTCACTTTTTTCATTCTTTTTTTTTTTATCCCAGTGACTGTGACTGCAGCTCCGACCACTTTCTGAGGTGCTCTACTCAAGATTACTCAGATAATGCACAGTTGGGTTTTTCACCTAACCCCCTGTGACTAAGTGTGTTGTTAAAAGATGGGCTCAACGACCACAAAGAGTATCACGCACACAGTTACAGCACTAACCTGCTTATTGTGGAAAAAAGCTGATTCAGAGAGACAAACACACTCATATTTATACCATTATGAGAACTTGTGTAGTCCAACAATGACATTATGTTAGATGACATTGTTATAGCAAAGTTTATGTATTTGCTTATGGCTGCTGCCGCAAGTAACACAACATAAGTAAATAATTGTTGAAGACTAGAATATTTGAAGACTGTAATAAATGCATCCTTTTTTCACCAATCTTGTTCTAGTTCCACCTTACTTTCAGCATTTTTCTTTGTTATTTATGCTATTGTCCCTGTTTGTTACGCTTATCCATTTTCATATTCATTGTCATTATAGTACTGTTACGGACATAGTACTGTGCAGTTACTTCTAAGTGTAAGAAAAGTGCTCTTTTTTTACTATTGTTTACTATCATTTTTATCATTCATAAAGAATATTTACATAGATACTGTTAATTAAACTTCAAAAAGTATTTCTTTTTTAATTACTATTTTAATTACTATTACTAAAACTAATTACTATTTTAAATCTTGAAGTTCAATGCAAGTGTGCAGAAATTTGATCAGATTCAGAGTTCTGAGTTCTTGAAACCACTGGGACTGATTTCATTCATGGGCAGGAAACCTCAGTGTTGCATCTGACCCAACTAACAAGAAATTAAATTAAAAGCAAGGTTCCTCTTCTTCCAATTATGTGATGTTCCAGTCATTACAGATATTTAGTGTATACACAGAATCTTATGAAATTTACGGTGAAGTAGCACTTCTTCCACATACTTTTCCTGTAGTATTTTACACATTACATGAAGTAATGCCTTCATATGCTAAACACAATTATACAGTTTAGGCTTCTGCAGTCACCTTAACTAAAGATTCTGTTAGTAGACTCACATTTCACTCAAAGTCTTTCACAAAAAGACTTACCTTTGACATTCTTGTTTGACTGAAAGAACTGAAGAACAAACGCTGCAGAAATACAAGGTGACAGTTTACAGCCCCCTGCAAACCCCACATCAGTTTCCTCCGGAGGTGAGATAGAGAGATGAAAGGGTAAGGTGATAACCCACTTTATACCATAAGCATTAACTCTTTATTTATAGGATAAGTATGTTTATTGGTTGTTTATCCTAATGTCTATTGTTCCACAGCTACACAGTGTTGCCGGTTCTTGACAAGTTGAGGTGTGAAGGGTTTTTTTCGCGACCCATTTTGAGCAAAAAAGAAAGCATGGGTGTCTCTGCACATAAGCAGCCAAAAAAACTGACAGTGTATCTTTCATGCATAAGTAACTGTTAGTCACCTCACGGGTGACACAGGCAAAGACTGCACAAGGTTTTCTCAGTTTTCTCAGGGTGCTGGTGAAGGTGATATGAGACGATTTTCACATGTGATTGATCTTTCAGTACATCTCAAAGTTTCAAAATTTACATCTCAGTACATGTCAAAGCTTCAAAATTTACATCTCAGTACATCTCAAAGTCTTCAAAATTTGAAACAAAGCATTGTTGGAAAAGATTTTGGAAGTTCTTATCATTTTTACACAACCCTGAATTACCTTTTACCTCTGTAAATTGTACAATAAATATTAGAGATGCTCCGATCAGCATTTTTGGGGCCGATCACCAATTACCGATCACCAAGATCATGATCTGCCAATTGCCGATCACAGAATGGCAGGGGAATGGGAATTTTTATA
>JBBPDH010000007.1:12342912-12357058 GCA_037974565.1 Clupeocharax schoutedeni
AGACAGACAGACAGACAGACACATGGATAGATAGATAGATAGATAGATAGATAGATAGATAGATAGATAGATAGATATAGATAGGTAGATAGATAGAGAGACTCGCGCTCAAACAAACCGTGGTGCTGCTGTGACGTTTCTGATCCTCAGCTGTTTAAGCCCCGGTGCAGCAGTTTCCTCCTCAGAGCTTCAGCTCCCAGACCACCAGAGACCACCTCGACCAGCAAGCTTCATTAGGATGCAGGAGTGCAGGAATTCAGGAGTAAAGAGTGGAGGAATGACAGCCTGAATGTGTGTTCTGGGGTTTAAGCCCATCTGGACTGTCCGCAGTGTGGTGGATCAGCAGTGGGACCTGCAGTAATGTGTGAGCTCTTTGGTGTCCAGACTTGCTCTGTCAGCTTTACCGACTCTCAAGAGAGTCCGGATTGTCCTGGCAAACAACTCTGAACACGCTTGCTGGATCTCGATGCATGTAAGATGAGTTTTCAGTCAGAACCGTGAAGGACTCCAGATTCCTGTTTTTTTTTTGCCAAACGCGAGACAGGACTTTCCAGGTATGGCTCGATTCAGAAGGAGGGCTTGTGTTGCTCTTCTCCTCTTCACTCTTTTCGTGCTCGCAACTTTGATGGGTTTAAGGACACTGAAGCCCACCGAGGGCTTCCCTGCTCTGGCCCCCGGGGCAGACCTACTCCCAGCGATCGGAGAGAAAGTTGACAGACGCTCCGTGGTCCAGCCCTCACCTGCCCACGCACGCAACGCCAAAGTAGGGGGTTCCAACGGCGCTCCGGACAAAGGCATATCTTACGACGTTCACATATTTTACTACACGTGGTACGCGAACCCCCAGGTGGACGAGAGGTATCTGCACTGGGACCAAATCCTGGTTCCACACTGGGACCCCAAGATCGCCGCCAGCTACCCGAGAGGAAGACACGTACCCCCGGAGGATATCGCGTCCAGTTTCTATCCTGAGCTCGGCCCATACAGCTCGAGGGACCCAGAGGTGCTGGAATCCCACATGGAGCAAATTGGAGAAGCAGGGACAGGTACAGTTTAACGTGCAGGTTTTACTATTCCACACACAGATGGACATTAAATCCACACTGGAGTCCCGTTAGAGACAATATATCAACCCCCTAAACAACCAATATAAGTCCACGCTTCACTCTCACAACTTCATTAATTAGTGTCATAGTAATTAGTGCTGAACAATATCCACCATATGGACAAAAGCTTTGGGATGCCTCATCTCCATGATTTTGGGTGTGATTGAGGTCAGGTCAGGGGTGTGTGTGGGCCAGTCAAGTTCTTTCACACCAAAATCATCCAACCTTGTCTTTATGGACCTTGCTTTGTGCACTGGGCCACATGCTGGAACAGAACAGGTTATTCCCCAAGCATGGCTTTGTCCAAAATGTCTTTAGAAGCATTACGTTCGCTCTTCACTGGAAGTAAGGGGCCTAGAACAAGCCCTGAAATATGCGTTCCAATACCTTTGTCTAAATAGTGTATAATCTACTTGTGTGATGTAGGTATACTGTGATATATTGCTTTCAGTCTTGTGTTTTTAGCAATGTATCAAACAAATAATCAACATTTAATTCATTATACAATGTCCAGGATATCCCAGTGGCCAAGCAGTGTGGGTACAGTTTTTACATTTTAATTTATTTATATTCAGCACAGGTATGTTCGCAATGTACACAATACACTGGGTGCTTCCGATTGTTTTAAAAGTACAGCTTGACATTAAAATGAACCAAATATTTTTATGCGTGTTTATTAATGCTCGTTTGAATATAATCGGATACTACCATATTTGGATATGTGTGATGTTGAATGTCATATTACCCATTTCTACAGTAATGAAAAGTAGCATAATTATTATGCAATTCTTTGAATTGAAGTAGATTAATAATCCCAAAAAAGACACTCTGTGCTTGGACCCCTAATAACTAAATAATTCAGTGTTGGTTTCCCACATGGGGATCAAGCCTAGACTGAACTCTATTTTCTGTAGGATATGTATTCATAATGATCAGCATTTCATGACTAGGGATGAGCCCTGGCAAAGAAACTGACCTCTAGATTTAAAGGGGCTGAAGCAACTAGAAGGGTTTGCTAATGAAAATTCAGCACCAAGATTGTGGACAGCTCCATAGGTCTAGCAATATAATAATACAATCAGTTGAAAAAGCGGCTCTCAAATGCAGCCTAATATACTTAAAGCATGAATCACAGTTAAATCCTACTGCACAGTTATATATAATGTATTGAACTGCAAATCACCAAAAATGTTATCAAAATATTTAAAAGCACAAATAAATGAATGAATGAAGTTTCATTATTAGTACCTCTTAAATGCTAGTCAAGGAGTGTGGTTTGGTGTCTTTAATTAATGGGGTCTGCAGTTAATGTGATTTGTATAAAGGCACCAAAAGTTTTTTTAAACAAAACTTTCAGTTGAGTGCTTTTAATAGTTTTAGAGAACCCATTGCATGGTTCTGCTGGTAATCAAAAGCCATCTCGCATTGTTCCAAAGAATCTTTTTTTGATGCTTTTGTTTTGTGTACTCTCACAAACTGTCTCACATAGACAACAGACCTGACTGAAGCCATAAAAGGATTTTCCTAAATGAGTTCAAATGAAAACAAATGAAATGTCTAGTGTCACGTGCATGCAAGCCGGATGTCCAGTGCTGTAAGTGCTCTTTCCTATGTGAGTGAAGGTGTGCTGGTGCTGTCCTGGTATCCTCCGGGCTTGGCTGATGACCATGGGGAACCCACTGAAGACCTGGTCCCATCAATACTGGATGCAGCTGTCCGGCATGATTTAAAGGTTAGTGTGGGTCATCTTGCATAGAGGCAGGCGAGAGGCCTAAAATGTAGTATCACCATACTTCAAGAACTTTTCACGATGCATGGTATGTCACAATATTTTTTTCTGACATCTGATAGTTCGGGCTAATAAGAATCAGTGTTTCAACATTTTTACAATACTATAAAAACTTTGTATGTCTCACATTACACTTAATTAAATTAAGTTGAACAGGGCTAATCAGGGAAGTACTGAAAGTATCATAATATGCTCAAAAAACCATACCTAGATACACTTTATCATAATTTATCACAATATTCATAAATATCATCATATTGCTCATCCATAATCCTGCATCAGCAAGTACTCAAGAAGAATTCTTCAAGAACAAGAACATTAGTCTGAAGCCTGACAACAAGAAGAATGCATTGTGCAGTTATATTTGTATGCATATATAACCCGGGGGTATGAACTTCTGGTGTGGTCTCTAATAGCCCACTCTTTCAATACAACTAAAGGAAGAAATGCAGCAGGAACTCTCCTCTGAAAACTGGTTAGGTTGAACGTCATTGGAGAGTAATTAATTGAACTGGCCTTTTCCATTCTCTTCAACTTCTATACAAAAGCCTTCATCAATTATTCACACTCCGAACTCCTAGGCTTGGATTACACCCCTTCGTAATTCAAGCCATGTAACATCAGAACTCCTCATTAAAATGCAAGAGGCCCTAAGAAAAGCAGATGTAATACAGCCCAGGTACATTTGAGCTTCATTCCAAATTCTAATATTCAGTGAAAGCTTTAAATTTAGAGTGTACAAAATGATACACTCAGGCAGCTGATGCTTCCTTTCTGTATCTGGGTCTGTTACAGCAGCTGAAAAAGACTTGTATATTTGTATGTGTGTGTTGGCCAGCAGCTCTTTGGATAATATAGTTAAGCTTATGAGAACTGAAGTAAAACCCCAGGGCTGTTGTTAGTGTGTTTAAACAGCTGTACAGCAGTGCTACAACTATGTAAGTGTGTATTCACACTGAACAGTTGGCTGATGCAGGGCATGTGTGTGTGTGTGTGTGTGTGTGAATGAGGGCGAAGCACCGAGTGACGAGAGAAAGGCGTGTAAGGGCAACTCTCCCCAGCTGAGTCCCATCAATAATGCACGCTCTCTGTGTTTGCTCGGTGCACACGTCTTTTCAGCACGCCCAGTCAGCTTGTTAAGATGTGTCATGGCATTATACCTGCGAGCATGCTGTAAAAGGCTTTTCATTGTGAAGCCTTTGCATTTTTATAGATTAGTTATTTTATTCATACTTTAAGTGTGGCTGTGGTTCAGTGGTGATAGAGAGACTCTGTGCAGCAGACCTAATTAAACTTTTTAGTCAAGCTTGACTCTAGAAGTAAGCCACACACACACACACACACACACACACACACACACACACACACACACACACACACACACACACACACTAGTCCACTCCATAAAATGAAAAGTGCCTAAAGGGTTCTTTGACGCAGTGTGATGGAAAAAACTACCTTTGGTTTCTTAAAGGAAGATTGTTCTTTAAAGGAATTTTTGAATGTTTTTTAACCTAAACTATAAAATATGTTAAAAAGTATTGGTTTCTATTTGTGTGTTTTGAGGCAAAGTAATTTCTATGCGTGTAAATTTAATGTGGCTGAAATGATTGTTAAATGACCGTATACTACAGATGTGGCAGATACAGATTGTTTTAAAAAACAGAAAAACACAGGATCATTCATTAAAATGTTCTTTAGGTGGTTCTTCTATACTGTAAAGAACACTTTGGCATCTTTATTTTTTAGGAATGCCCATTGTGTCATTAGAGATGTATAGCTTTTTCGTTCTGATTCTTCCTTCTGATATAAATTTCAGGAAATTCAAAGGGTATTAGCATGAGATTGCCTTGTCTCCTGCTTCAGGAAAGTGTTTCGGTGGTTATTAAAAGTTTATGAATGTTCTATATTTATGCACAAAAATGATCAAAAACATCATCAGATCTCCCCATGTTGATAAAAACATAACTTAATTCAACAAACAAGACAAAAAGTAAACTCTGTAATTTATTTATTAAGGAAAATGATCAAATGTTACCCATCTCTGGGTGCAAAAGTATGTGAATCCTGGCTCTCAGTATCTTGTGAGACCCCTTGGTATAGCAATAACTGCAACTAAATGAAAGAAAGTGAGAATGATCAGTGATAATTGACGTCTGTCTTAAATTACTTAACTGTACCAGTGCAGTGACACTCCTCCTAATAGAAAGATTAGATATAAAACAGCTCTAAAGCACAACTGGAAGCCAGTGGAATGGTTTATTGTCTGGCCCTGTGCGTGTGTGCATGTTGTTGCACCCATGACTTACTTTGCCTCCCTGAACATTTCAGACCCAGAGGGGTTCGAAGCACTCCAGCCTGTAACTAGGGCATGTCACAGAGGGGTTTTGGGGTGGGCGAGTGACTCTGTAATGCTCAACTCACAATTTGGTTATTTACTGTGGCAAACATGAGTTATCAGAAGTCAACCTCACAGCTTTGACATATATATCAAAAATGAATTAGGCAACTTTATTCATATATACACTTTTGTGCCAGTATTATCTACAGTATTTGTATCTTGTGTATTTAAAATGCCTTGTCATGATCTGGCTGGTATTCAACATAAGCTTCTTTTACTGAAACCTGAGCTGGATCATTCAAGCGACCTCACTCATCTGAGTGGAAACAATGCCAGCTTTTCCTCTTAGACACTGAACAAAGGCAGCTGCATCACTAACCTTGTGTTCTCTCTGTACTCCCTGGACTTAATTAGCTGAGGAAAGTTCCTGAATGTGGTAACAAGAGCTGCTCAAACAATTGTTTTCATGCCTAGGAGGTGTACTACAACACTTTTGCTTTGACACTTTGTATACTATTGATACAATATAATCCATGTATTTATTTACCATTACATACCTGAATATTAGCAAATGCCCCACCCCAGCCCCACACTCATGTATTCAAAGTGTCAGCCTGAAAAACGTGTGTGCCTTCATAAAGTAGCTGGTGCCACTTCCATCCATTAGTGCCTTTCTAACTCAGCATGTCAGCATGATGTGAGGCTGTGTCTCATGAGGTGAGCTGTGCTGCACCAGTAACTATAAATGAGGGCTCAATATTCCTGCTTCAGCTCAGCCACATAACATCTATAGCTGCATTACCCTCAAACAAATTTAAACTTAAATTAAACAAAATTAAACACCCCAATGACTGACATGTACAGATACAATACAAAAATAAGAAGCACATTAATAAACATTGCTTGTTCCTCTTTATATATGTTTACTATTTTATGTCTAAAATATCTTAAATGTATTATTAATGTTAGTATGACAGAGTAGATGGAATCATTTTAGTAGGCAAAGGCCAAAAACATCCAAGATGGGCTTCTGAGAGTAATTGAATTAGGAGGCTGTCAGAGGGAACGTGCCTTCACTGCACTGATGTTACACTGATTGTGTTAGCGTGCTGTGAGGTGTTGACATCCATCTCCCTACTGGCTACACTCTGCGTTCCACAAAGCCATTTTGCCCCATCTGCCTGTCACCCCCCCTTCTAGTCAAGGCCTTCAAAAAATATTCTGGAATTCCATTCTTTGGTGAAATTCCTTTTTTCATAAACTTTACTGTGGACTCAAACTCAAGGTAAAAGTCAACCATTGTTAACAGGAAGTGTCTTCTATAGCTAGTTATATGAAGACATTTCTGCGACGGGCAGAGAAAGCTGAAAAGAGATGAAGGTCGGCTAGTACACAATCTGCCCTGCTTTTCTCTTCCAAGACATCAGAATACAGGAAGAATCCATCAGTGATTCTTTATGAGGTTATTTATTTCACACAGGAAGCTGTTCTACACTGACTTTGTTAAAAAAAAAAATTCCGCTCAATTTATCTTAAGGTTACTGACTTCACCAAGGACAGGCACAAGAATGCAGTATTTTTAAATGTGTACTTGACTTAACTGTGGAGTGAAAGGAAGTTACATCAGAGCCTACTGTAATGCATGTCCAAATAAAAAAAATGAAGAGTAAAGGGTAAAACTTGGTTGCGATGGTTTGCGTTGTATTGTTTCAGGTGACGTTTCATATCGAGCCTTACAAAGGAAGGACTGAACACAGTGTACATGACAACATCAAATACATCATTGACAGGTTGGTATGAAGTTGTACCTTGAGGCCCCATTTGGCCTGTATCATAGCCTACCTAATGCCTGGCTTAAAATTGGGTATGCTGCCATGGAGAATCTATTATAGACATCTACCTTGCTGGAATTTGTATGAACTGTCTAGCTTAATGAAAGTATAGTCCAGGTAATGTGTCCCTACTTTGATATGTTGCAGACATTAGGGTAAGAGAAACCTGTGTCAGATTAGATGCTCAAAAACATTTACAGGGACACGGGAATACTCCATTAATGCTTCTTTCCGAGCCATGGCTCAAGAGCAGCCCTCATAAATATTCAGCTGTGGATTAATGGCCTTCTACTTTGTCATGTGTTATGTGGAGTTGAAGGCTGTAAAAAATTAAAGGCTTTCTTTCATGTGCATTCAGGTACGGAGAGCATGGGGCTTTTTACCGCTTCACCACCAGCAATGGGAAAGCACTGCCACTTTTCTACATTTACGACTCCTACCTGACACCTCCAGAGGCCTGGGCAGAGCTGCTGACCTCCGCAGGATCACAAAGTGTGCGTGGGACCCCCTACGATGGGGTCTTTGTTGCCCTCATTGTCGAAGAGCGGCACAAACACGACATCCTTGCGGGGGGGTTTGATGGGATGTACACTTACTTTGCTTCCAATGGCTTCTCCTATGGCTCCTCTCATCAAAACTGGAAGGGAATCAAGGCATTCTGTGATGGCAACAATCTGCTGTTTGTGCCCGGTGTAGGGCCAGGATACATCGACACCAGCATCCGTCCTTGGAACAACCACAACAGTCGCAACCGGGTGAATGGTCGATATTATGAAACTGCCTTGCAAGCAGCATTGAACGTAAGACCTGAGATTGTTACCATAACCTCCTTCAACGAGTGGCACGAGGGCACGCAGATTGAGAGAGCGGTGCCTAAAAAGACCCTCACACGTTTGTACTTGGACTACCAGCCGCATGAACCTGATCTCTATTTAGAGCTGACGAGGAGGTGGATTGAGCAGTTCAGTAAAGAAAAAGAACAGTGGCTCATGTGAAGTGTGCATTGGCTTGAGGCTTCTTGACTCCGAGTTATCACTCAACTACAGGATGTGAACTACAGGGGGAAAACATTTTGAAGAAACAAGGATGTTAATAGTGACTGGCAGTCTAGAATCTTCTCAAAAAAGTAAGCCTTTCCCCAGATGTGCTGAATGTAGCAGTGCATATACAGATACCCCTTTATTGTAATAAAAGCTTTTAGAAAATTCCAAAGTCCAAACTGTCCCCGTCAACGAATTAATAAATAAACAAACAAACAAACAAACAAACAAAGATTATTATTTAGACTTGCATTTCTGCATTTCTGTTAAAAAATGAATTAAACTGTGTAGTGTAAATGCAATCACTGTTATAGGTGATGTTGCTTTTCCACAGCATGGTACCAGTCTGACTCAACTCTACACTGTTGTCTGATTTGTTTTCCATGGAAGTTAGTACTCAGTATTGCTGGTGATCCTGCAAGAAACGGTTGTGACATCATCATAACAAACACTTGTAATGGAGAACTGAAGGGGTGGTGTTCTTGGTTTTCTGTATGTAGAAATACGGTGTTGCATAACGGTGATGAGAACTAAAGTGTTTAATAATAGTGCAGTGTTTTCACATCAACTTATTGTTGCCTGCTCAGCTCACTTGGAACCTCGATGGAGTAGGAATGAAGAATAGCATTGAGTACCAGGTACTAATTACAAGACTAGCCTAAGAGTTATAGTTATAGAATTATAGAATTGGTACCAAGTGGTGGAAAATCTAAAGCTTAACAGGTCAGGTTACCCTGTCACAGGGTTATGTGAAGTGATCAACCGGTCATACGTGAACACACCACAGCACACAGTGTGAACAGCACGAAACTAACCCTCTGCATTTAACCCATTCACCAAGTGAGGCAGGGGGCAGCCATGAACACGGCGCCCAGGGAGCAGTGTGTGGGCACGGTACCTTGCTCAGGGAAGCTCAGAGCGGTCTTGGGAATCGAACCTGGACTTTCTGATTGCAGTTATGTAGTTTCACCATCATGCACTTAATGTAAGGTTGGAAAAACAACTTTTATTTCTCACACGTCACAAGAAATCAAATCCAAATCCACTACATTTTCTTTGCTTTATAACATACACTATATGGACCAAAGTATTGGGACATCTGGTATTACACCAAGGGACTTAATTTCTGTGGAGCATTCATGCTGGTCAGGTTCTTTGACACTGAAATCATCCAACCATGTCTTTATGGACCTTGCCTTGCACAGTCATGCTGGAATCAAACCAAACTGTCTTCACAAAGTTGGAAGCATGATGGCGTTGTCCAAAATACTTTGTCTAGGTACTTGGTTTTATACACCTGAATTCAATAATTAAGAGGTTTTTGTCCACTTAGTGTAACCCAGCAGAAATGGTGTGAAAAACATGATTCCACAGCTAGTCTCCATTCCCTAATATAACAATTCAAATGAAGGCTCTACCTTTGTAGGGTGTCGATTTCTTCTTTGAATGCCTTTGTATAATCTCCAGATCAGCATATGTGTTCTTTTGCTGAGGCTTGTTTTGTAGCTCAGTATAATTTGTGAAGCTGGTGGGCTGGTGGTGGCGCAGTGGGTAGGATACTTGCCTCTAGACCAAGAGGTCGTGGGTTCGAATCCTACCAAGCACACCACCAATGGGTTCCTGAGCAAGACCCTTAACCCCAAGTTGCTCCAGGGAGACTGTCCCCTGTAGTTAGGAATTGGAAGTCGCTTTGGATAAAAAGCGTCTGATAAATGCCGTAAATGTAAATGTAAGCTGTGGTTGTTGGTGTCAGTCAGCACAATGTCTCCCCTCTCTTCTTAGCCAGCGAGTCCCTTACCTTAAAGGTCCATGAGGAGTACTCTTGTACGCTTACACTCACCTTTTCTTCTAACTCAACAACACTGATTGTGGCTTTTTTCTTGATCACATTTATGGCATTTAGCTCTACTAAATTTAGCTCTACAAGATCTACTTTGGTGTTCCATGTGATCAAGGTTCTCTAGCTGTCAGCTGACTTACTGAGAGGGTCTTGTCCAAAGATCCAGGCTTAGGACCACACCAAAGATCTCACATTCTGTCCATGTTCTGTGCTAACATGCCTCCTTTGAGACACTGCACACATTTATAACAATTTGACATTTTAGTGTATGGTCAGATACTCAAGGTTTACATGTGAAATGCTATGACCCCGGAAAAACACTAATCATACTAATCATCAGAAAAATGAGGATTTACCTTAAAATGATGCATGAAATATTCACAACGATGTTGAACACTTACATAGATGTCCATGATAATACCTGTAAAATTAGATTTTAAATTCAAATTATCACTGCACTCACTGCACTTGAGCATCGGAGTACAATGGTGTATCCAGTCTGACCACTTCAGAATTGTCATTCAAGACAAACGTCGCATCAGAAGAAACATCCTATCTTTGGTGATATCCGGTTAAGATATCTTTGTGCCGGTGGTTCAACCAGCAAAAACCAAACTGCAACAGCTCTGCTGACTCAAGTTAATCCGAGGTGATGTAGTCTGACATCATTTTGTTTCAGTTTTCAATAGAGCTTCTAACATTGGGATGCAGCAGTCAGGGCCATCAGTTCTTCATTTTATATATATTTTTTATTGTCACATGGACTACTTCTTTTAGGAGTTAAGTTGAATCTACACCTAATTTAATTATAATTTTCAGAACAATGGTGTTCCATTACTATTTACTATTAAAAGTTCTAATGTGGAATTATATATAACTAATTGAACTAGTTGGCTGTTTTACTGAAAATTTTCTCTTTTGTAAAGTAAGTTTAATTATTTGGTATAAAAATATTGTCATCTCCCAAGTACTCTTGCAACCCTAAGCCTAACTTTAAGTTTTAGACTACACCCTCTGAGGTCATCTGTTTATTTATCAAATTATAATACCCTTTAATTCAATATCATTGACCCTTTACTCTCCTCTCTACAACATGCTGGAACACTCTGATATAGTCTGTTATAAAGGATTTCTTTTGGTGTTTTAAGGTGTCATGGAGAAACGTCAGCAGTGAAAAATCTATGAATCTCTTATCAAAGTAACAGCTTGCTTCAGGAAGTCACTGAATAAAATTGCCGTTGGCTCAAACAAGTACAGCTGATCATTGTTCATTTCTTCTGATTTTTTTATTAGAGATACTGAGCTCACAAACCTGCAGAAGATCTGACTGAACTCAAAAGCCAGCTTGGTCTTGCAGGGCTGGCCTAGGCACATGTAAACTAAGCCCCTGCTTAGGGCTTTTGTGGCCACTAGAGGGTTCTCAGGAGCACTTGACCTGTCCAACAAGAGAGCTTGAAGTTTTTTGTGATACTGCATATACATTTGGTAATCATACAAAAATGTTAACATGCAGCTTACCTAATACTATTTGTTGATTCAACTCCCGCTGTCTCTATCAGAGCTGGTGTCACATAATGGCTGCTGTACTGATGGCAAGCCCATTCAGGCAGTCTGCTGTTATGTTACAGCAATGGAAAACGAACCAAAAATGTAATGTGAACTGTCTCATTAGTACATGACCGATGTTCGGAATCCACTCATGTCACTGTTATCGGTGATTCAGGCTGAGGGGGAATCTAAAAAGGTCCCATATTCACTATGTACTGCATTATGTAAGTAAAAAAATAATGAACTCTGTACCCCAAATAATGCACTGTACACAATTTTGAACCATCGGAGTGCCTGCCACAGGATACACAGCATCATATACTTAGCACACTGGACTGTCATTTGGGTTGATATGAATGTGTGATATCACTTTGGCACAGATGCAATTTAGATGTGTGGGCCCCACGTAAAGGCTTGCTTCAGACCCCTTGCTTACGGCTATATTATCGTCTTACTTATCTCCAGACAGCCGTGTATTGTCATGCATCACTGACTCTGAATCTATATCATCCTCCATGATATTCAAGGTTAGCCCTCTCCACTTGCAAGCTGTAGTTGGCTAAATATAGCAAACTGCTCCAGCGTCTCTGAGTCACACACAAAGTATAACAAAGCTTTCCTTCTCTTCCAAATCCAGAGATTCCAGTTTACTTATCCACTACAAACGCAAACTTCTATTCCACATGTGCCACAAGGAATCCAAATCCACTGAACTGTCATTGCTGAATAATATAAAACTTCACATGACAGGGCATGTATGAAAACGCCATGACTTTACAGCTAGTCTAGCCTTACTCCGTTCCCAAATTCATGTTAACTGAAGTAAATGCATGAGGGGTGCCCTCTTAAAACACCACTACGCAATTGCCAATGACATAAAAGACATAACATGGTTTTTCCTTATTAGTTTGCCCTTAATATTCAAAAATCAAAAACTTCAGCCAAACCACTGAACTAGGAATAAGAAGAGTAGAGTATGAAAAAAATACAAGATAGGGTTTAAAAAAAACAAAAAAAAACTTAACCCCCCCCCCCCCAGTAATTCTTAAATGCCTGTAATGTCAACAACTTTGAAGACAACACTGACATTTAATTTCAAAGAAATGTATGACATCTAAGCAGAGCCCACCACAAGTCTCCCCACACAAAAAGAAATACACAATGTAAACTGGAATGAAAATCCACTTTTGAATTTCAATTTATTTACATTCATTCATTCATTCATTCAGGTATCAGTGCCACTGATTAGAACCGGAACAACTTTAAATATTAGAGCTCCATCTTATGTTTGTGTTGTGCGTATTCATATGAAAGAAAACCTCTCTCGTCCTCAATGTAACATAGCACAACTGAAATTGCGCTATTACCATTAATTCCATTCTCTAAGCTCTTTCATAAGAGCATAATTTGCTAAAAAAAGGCAATAAATAAAAAACAAAAACCCCAAAACACTGAGGATATGAAAATGCCTCCCTGACGTCAGTGTCACATAATTCCAGAGTTCACTATTTACTGAAAGCATGAAGACAGACGAAAAGGCAGATGAAAATATGAAACGCACAATATAAATATTTGTATAGTTGCACAATTCCATTTCGTGACTGATTCGGTTACATTCCATAGGAGTTTTAGTCCAATTATTCAGAATCCCTCTGGTCCGTGTCCAACAGGCTCTGGCTGTAGGCTTGAGGGTTGAAGTGAACTGTGAACTCCTTAACCAATAGGATCCTCCAGTAGATTATATTTGTTCTTGAGTACAGCAACTGTAGCTGAATGAGCGCTGTGACAAATGGAGACAGTTTCTAAACAAAAAAACCCTGAATACTACATATGTCATGTATTTGTTTATTAGTGGTTTATTTAGTGGTTATTTACAGTAAAAGGTCAAGAATACTACTGTTCAAAAGTTTGAAAACACCCATGTAATGCAGTTTGGATGGCCAAACTACGAATTTTGTTCATTTTTTAACTGAAAAAAAAGCACTAAACAAAACTAAAAATGTTCTGCAAATATATTTGCTCAGTCCTTTTGGGTTTTATTAATTTGAATAAAAAGTCAGTCTTTAGTAACTCTCCTTTTGGCAGATATAGCTGCTAGTAAATGCTGTTTAACCAGCCATGGGTCTTTCTATTTTCACTAATGAACATATTTAGTCCTGTGATATCCTTAGGTTGTCTGGTTTCAGTGATGTTCAAGTAATTCTTAAAGTGTACAAACAGTTCTCTCAGAGATTTCTTGGTTCCCCTAAATTGCCATTTCTTAAAGACATTTTGGACAATGGGAACTGCAAACGCTTTGTCATCATTTTATATACTTCCCCTATTCTGCAGACATCAGCTTTATTTTCAGATCTTCAGCTGCTTAAAGGAGCCTGTGGTTGAGTCAGAGAATGCATTATGATCTGGATTTTTTCCCCTCAAAAATAATAAAATGTGGTCACACTGTTGCTTACAACTGGGGTCACTGTTATTTCATTTAATAGTGACAGACTATTGAAAGGCATCAGAAAGTACTTTAAGAAGTTTAATTCAATATTTCAACAGCAATAGAATATTAAATGAGATAATATATATAATATACTGCTCACAAAAATTAAAGGAACACTTTAAAGAAACACATTAGATACATCAGATCTCAATATGAAGTTGG
>JBBPDH010000007.1:12396749-12411836 GCA_037974565.1 Clupeocharax schoutedeni
CCTTGTCTGGTGCCAATTGACTCCGTTTTGTGGCAAACAGTCACAAACCAAGAAATAAAACTCTGATTTCATCCCCAAGCTGGCAATTGTAATGATGCCGTGTTGTTTACCTCAGTTTAGAGCCCCTGCTCCGCTGTTTCTCTTTGCTTTTGGTTGCTATAGCAACCAGTTGTCGTGGAAAACAGAATGAAACCAAACTGAAGGGAGTATAACTGAACTGGACCAAACCGAGCTGGTACCAGTCAGTGGAGAACCACTTTTAGATATACGGAAATGCGCCCACAGTAGAGACGAGTTGAATGTAATCCAGTCTGGTGCGTGCAGTCTGGGGTTGTTGATGACGTCATCACTGTTTCGGTCAAGTTAAAAAAAAATATTTCGGACGATACCGAAAATGCATTTTTGCGATTTTCGGCCGAAAATGTTCGGTGGCCGAATATTCGGTGCATCCCTAATAGTTATAAATAAATACATTTTCTGGTATGCAGCATCGCAGACAATCTGGTTTGTGTTATAGGTAAACCCATATTGTGCCATAAAATCTGTACAGTGGATACCACGTGATACTACAAGTAAGAAACATATCACAGGTAACTATAAAAGAAACTAAATGTATAATGAAGTAAATGTATAATGTTTAATTATATTGGTAATAAACTTTGCATGCACAGTCAAGTATTCACAGTAAACAAATGTGTTTTTAATTACATATGTTGACATAACTCTATGGTAATGTAATTCCTTATGTCACTGAAAATGTTACAGTAAACAGATTCCTCTGACACCTTACAGTCGCTTCACAATTTATAAATCATGTCATGCTATTACCTGTCCAGCAGATGGCAGGATGGTTACACTACAATTGTATCTAATGTGAACCACTGTACTCTGTTGCCCTTGCTGAACTCTCACAAATGCTACTAAAAACAAAACAACTGCAGAATCTCAGAAGCAGACTCATCAGCATGAGCGCAGCAGTGCCCTACACAGGAGGCTATGGAAGGCTGAGGGGGATATTCAGGATCTGAAGAATCAGATTTCTAGTCAAAAGGCATCATGGGAGATGAGGTTTATTGAGCTGCAGAGAAGGCAGCATGACCTGAGAGATCAGGTAAATGGACATAAACATTTGTTCAGGGGGGAATAAATAGTATGTCATCTAATTCTCACAGGGTATCCCTTCATTAGTGTTGAAAAAAGTCATAGCAATTTTAAGTGTTAATTTGTGTCCTAATTGAACATGGTAGGCCAGCTTCCCAGACCCAGATGAAGCCTAAGATTAAAAGATTAAAATAATTTCTCATTTTATCTTAGGCATTCATTTGTGTCAGAGAAGCTGGAGCTGTAGTTTAAGGCAAAGCCTTCCTTTGAACATGAGAGATATGTCCTGTTAATGTTCTTCTCAGCTGCACACCGAGATTGTGGTTAGGAGTGCCTTCCACAAGGTGAACGATTCTGAGGAGATGAGTGAGGTCTTCTCAGACACTTTCATGGAGAACGGACACCGCTTCGAGGAGAAGGAACATGACTGTTCCAGTAAGTAATTCTACCACCAAAATCATTTTCCATGACATTCGTTGGGCGAGTTTCAACACCTGCTCATTCCAATAGGCTTAACGGGAAGTATTTGATTCCCCTTGCTTCCTTGTTTTGGTCAGGTGGCCTGAATCAAATACAGCAGCTCAGAGGGCCGGATATGAGATTACTGCGAGATGGTGTTTACTCAAACAGTCTGGCCTGCAGTGAGGGCACCTTTTCCACTGCTGTTGACTCTAGATCGCCCTCTGCCATGTCTGTCAGCACTAGGTAGAACTACTTATCTCTCTATCTCAGAGTGGGCCTCTTTTACAAGCAAATCCACACATCTACATGGAAAGGCCAAATGATAAGTCACAGATGCAGCTTTGTTGTTAACAAATGCATCCTCATTCATAAACTGAAAGTACTGGCTCTTGTCCTTCCTCTGACCTTTTCAGCGTCGGCTCATGGAGAAGCGGGACTGGCCCCCATAGAGTCTTTGTGCCCCATTCCCCAATGGACCTCCAGACTGGCCACCGGGTGCGAATTCTTCTGCCCTCTGGCCGAATCAGTACTGGGACGTTGCGCTACCTGGGCAGACTGCAGGGATCACGAGACATCCACTTGGGTGTGGAGCTGGAGCTGGCAGATAATGGACAGCAAACAGGCATTTATGAGGGACAAAGCTACTTTGAATGGTAATGGCTTCCACCACACATAAAACAGTTGAAAAGTAACTGTGACAATGGTCAGTGAAGTTTACTTCCCCAAAAGGAAGATAAAATGAAAACACAATATTATTATACCATCAAAAAGAAACTGTCATTAATTAGTGTTTCTTTATCTTCCCCTCATCTCTCTGTCTCTCTCTCACTCTCTCTGTCTCTGTAGCAAGCCTGGACATGGTGCATTTGTAGCATTCAGCAAGCTGCTAATGGCCTGGGAGTAGACGTCAATTAAAGCATGAAGGTGTTGAAATGCAGCCGACAGACATGTGCACCAACCATAGGAATTATGGGTGCAAATCAGAAAAAAAATGCATTCTCATTGCCCCTTTTTATTAAATTGAGTTTATATCATATTGGTATTAAATTACTTGGGCATTTTAAAAAATTACGCAATGTATGTTTTCTGGCGTAGGATTACCATGGCCTACTGCAAATGTCTTTTATCAATAAAACATGACCCAGCCACTGTAAAAAGCCTGCAAAGCTGTTATTGTTCAAATAGAATAGGCTTTTATATCCTCTTTCTTCCCAGAGAGACAGAGCTGGGCATTCCAGTGCCTGTAGTAACACCCCATTAACGTGGGACTGTAAATTCACATACAGTAAATATTTCTAACCTGCCTACTTTAATATGAACAACCAAAACATTTGTTGTGGTACATTTGATTATTCACTATTTGCAGCAGTATTCAAAGCCCACTATAGACACCGTTGAGGGGAGCATGTTATTCATAATTGACAAGATATGGATTGTCCCAAAGCCCAACACAATGGCCACCTGAGAGTAGACTCCTTTATATTTCCTACTCTTTGAATATGGATGTTGACTTACAGCAAGGGTAAATATTCACCTTGCCCAGCCTATTTGAACTCATGTCCATCCAAACAGGAAACAAACAAGCCAAGATCCTTTAGCTGTTATGAGGAACTATGACCATCAGGGTTGATTTGCTTGTAAATGATATAAAAAAACGGTATTTTAGGTTTTTTCTTTGTTTACTTGTTTTTCCAGACCTAATTAAGCCATCGGAAGGTAATTTATACCAGGACGTCCCCACAGACACTGTCATTAATTTGAGACTGTTGTGCACAAGTGTTTACTACAGGTTCTAACAGCTGCTGCTGAATCAAAACCTTTTCTCCAGCTTTGCCCTTTTTTACATTAAAAAATGAGTGTATTACCATGTAAGAGATGACGTATGCCTATTACACATTAATGAAACATGTTCTTTCCTGTCACAGTCCGATTTAGTGCCAACAAGGTGAAAAGGTATTACGCAAGTGGAAAAAACCCATGACGGTCATTACATCAAGCTTTTTATTTCCTGAGCCACAAAATATACACAGTAATACATTCATGATACCATAACTGCAAAATGTAGTGTGTCTGAGTAATTGTTTGGGTTCACTTTGTCTGGTTTGCTTCTTTATATAATTTCCTTGGTGCATCATAGCATTCCATAGATGGTAACTACCTTGAAAAAAAAGAAGCAGGGAAAAAATAGTACGTTTTAGTGAAGAACAGTAAGGTAAACACCTTCTGAGAGAATGATTTACATAGAGGTGCTTTGCATTTTCCTGAGTATGCCTATCTGCTGGGAGTGGACAACTTAAATCTATGTAAACTTCCTTCTGGGAAAGCTGCAATTTTCCCCCTGTAAATTCCCCTCTAACTGCTCAGGTACATTTCCTGCGAGGTTTCCATGGAGATACAAACATATTAAACAATGGCTTGATTGCTGGTGTCTGGTAGCAGGTTTAGAAACTGTAGATGCAGCTTTTTGAGTGCAGAATCTATTACTGCAGGATGAAATGAACAATATTCATCAGCACTATGCTGTTTTCCATCTTACTGGAAAGGAGCAGCTGCAGTTTGGTGGTAGGTGGTTGTGCAGTGTTTCCACCTCTTTGACATTTGATGACATTCATGTGTTGTATTCAAGAAAGCATGAAGACAAAATATGAACACACTGATTTAAGGCCACAAAAGGTCAGTTATTATTTTCCTTATGGCAATAAATGCACTACTTCAGTAATCCTACTAAAATACACATGGATTGAGATGGCACTTGGATTATAAACAGTGCCGGCATGTGTTCGGGCTTGTATGAGGTAAAGTCCAGAATTAGCATACATTATGTGCACAGCACATTTTTCTTGGCCTAAAATCATGCAATTTGCATTTTATGTGTTTGTAAGGTCAGCAAAAAGGGGCTGGGTAAAGCAGTACCTATGCCCATTCCATTCGTTAGTCAGGTTTTTTTTTAAGTTAATATTTATTGCAAAGTAACTATGTTTAGGGGCTTTGGGGGGGGGGTGTTATTAGTGTAAAGATGTGGCTCTTTTCTGCACTGCATGTTGTCTACATTAAGGGCAATGTATCAGATTTAGATGAGCAGGTTACCTCTGGACACTGTCCTTTCTTCAGTAGCACGTTAGATGAAAATAAAAATTCTTTACTGTTTATAAAGTGCATAATTATTTCATCTAATAAATGTAACAACATCATCTACATTGGAACATTTTCTTCCAGTTAATCTTTTTCTCACAATAGCATTGTATGCATGAACCACCAGCATGAAACACGTTACATTTCTTCATCTTTTAATATAGAACAGCGCAAACTGTGAAAATGTCAGCGGTATTGAATTTCTGTGATAACCAGTGGTATAACTGAGAACTATTTTCCATTGTTCACATTTATCCAAATCATAATGTTTCACAATTGGCTGGAAAATAACACCCATACGGGCAAAGCGGATTTTCAAGTAAAGAAAGAAACTGGAATATTAAAAAAAAAAAAAAAAAAAAACTTACAAGAACAACCAGAAACATATAAAGTGCTTCATTAGTGAGATATACGATGATCAACAAGTCTATTCAAAATATGCTTTGGGCAAGTGGCAGTGGCTCAACAAGAGATGAAAGTTATGCATAAACTTAATTGTATGTCCATGCATTTGCAGTCAGTTGACTAAAGGTGGTGAAATACATCCAGTCACATACTAGTGCATTGTAGTAGATGTATATGGATCCACATAATGTCGGACAAAAATGTAAACACATAATATCAATATCAATATCAATATAATCATTGGCATCAGTGTTTCTTACAGTTTGTTTAATGCTTCTTTGTAATTATGTTTTTACAATAAACACAAACAAAAGAAGCGAGTGGAATGGCTGCATACAGTTATTCCTGTTGTTAGCATGTCGATAGACACACTAAGCAATCTCAGCCGTCTGAGGACATCTGATGATACCACACCATACATATAAGAATTATTAAAAGATGCAATGTGCATCAACAAGCATAGTTGATACAGAGAATATGTAAATATACAACTTGACTTTCTTGTCATACAAAGTCATCACATTTACTATGTGATGTGCCACAAAAAAACAGAATGCTGGAACAGCATTGTGTACAAATATAGTGATCACAAGATCATTATTACATTTAGATTTTCTCTCATTTTCCTTTTCATTTTTACTCACCATGGTCAAAAAAAAAGTTCACATTCTGACAAACAATTACAACAAATCACCCTTAGACTTAAGTTTGAGAATTTCTGCTGCAAGTTGCTGGGCATCTTTTAGCTTTGGGAACATTCCCATGACTTTGTCCACATGATATGGGTTAAAAATGGCATAGAGTTTCTTCCTGACTTCTTCTCGTTCTGCCTGTGAACTGACCACGTACTGGTTGCATTCATACACATCAGCGGCTCTCTGGAGGCTAGCATTGCAGACAGGGTCTGGTAAGCTGAAAGCTATCCGTGGCTGTAGAGGCCAATATGGGTCAGACCAACCGTTGGGCATGCTACAGCCGTGATTGGGTCTTGGGTAAGGTGCTGTGCCATAACCTAGAAAGTTACTTGGACTTTTGGCAAGACGGCAGAACTGCTGGTGCCCTCCTCGTCCAGTTGAATCAGAAGAGCAACTACAGGGACCAGAAGCATCTTGGCATTCGTAAGAAGGCCCAGGATGTTTGGAGCCGACCCTGTACAAGTCTTCAAGACCTCGTGATGCCTCTGAAAACTGGCTCTCAAAAGAGCCAAGGCCAGAGTCCGAGCTAAACCCAGAAGAAGGAGGGTTTGGTAAAAACGGAAACTGCCACTTCAGGGGAGTGTGGCTAGCTACATTAGAGGCATGGTTGCCGCTGCAGTTTATGTCATCCCAGTAGGGCAGCATGCCATTGCTGTACTGGCTCCTCAGCGAAGAGCCTTTGGAGTCCAAGGTCAGTTTATTTTCCAGGTCTTGCTGCAGGGAGGAAACGAAGTATGACCCTCTAGGAGAAGCCCCTAGATCTCCCCCATTCTCTGGACGGGAGTGGACAGTGTTCAACAGTCGAGCATTGTCCCTCAGCTCATCTGCCAGTGAACGCAGGGACTGGTTGGCGCGCTCAGGGTGGTAAAACTTGCACTTGATTCCATAAGTGCATTTTTTCCCTGTAAAGGAAAAGAAGTTAAATTACATCACAAATATGTTCACTACTACCATCACCAACACTAATAATAGTAATTATTTAGAAGCATCCAAGGACTTTATAACAAGACATCAGAAAAAAATATATAAAATGTAAAAAAGAGCCAAAGGCAACACAACATATTTGTATGCCTAACATATTCGAGCGCATCACATTATCTGTATATCAGCTCCTGTTTCCATTTGTGGCATGCATGTGAAAACGGAAAAAATTGAAGATCTGATATCAGATTCAGAAGAGGTGTGTACCATAAGGACAGAGCTGGCGTTTAGGGTCCGGTAACAGGGGTTTCTTTCGGAGGAAGTTATCCAAGTTTGGACCATGACGGCCTAGTGGGTCATCTGGTGGCATGAACCTGATAGAGAGAGAAAAATACCTCGTCATGTTCATCATCATTCAAAATAAACATTAGTGAGGACACAAAGTATTGTGAACAAGAATTTAGCAAACTGCATTACAGATCTTTCCTAAAAGAAATCAACACTTTCACAACGTAAAACACAAACAGCTACAAAATATGAAGATGAATAAAATTTACATCAGACAAAAACATGTTTTTAGAAGCTGGAACACATACTTGTCGTTAACAAAGGAGTACATGAGCAGCTGTTCCTCAATGCAGCGTTTCCATTCAGGCCGTTCACTCTGCAGATCACGGTATGTGTCATTAGACACAATGATGCCGTCCACATCATGGGCATGTCTGACAATAAAACGATCGTCATAGCACACCAGCCGCTTGCCTCCCACCCGCCGGGAGGGTGTGAAAACAACTATTTTCCTCCGTTCCAGCTCACCCAGAATATGCTGATCTGGAATCAAACACAAAGACGGTCAGTTATACTGAAGTGTTACAATCCACTGTATTATTCATTCACATAATTTACAATCACAGGGGGCAACATATCAGTGTTGTCTTCCTGCGTTTGCCGCATGTCGGTGTGTTCTCTGCAAGAATTTGAATATAATGATAGGAATTGAAGGAAAAAGACAGTAGATGGGTCTCGTACACAAAAACAAAACAGATTTAAATCAATGTATTATACAGGAGCTCATTTGCCGTGTTTATAGATTTAATAATGTAAAGGCCCAGTAAAGTTGTCTTAAATATAACCATACACCCGGACACCTGGCAAACGTTGTTGTGGAGCTATACAGGTGGTGCTGTGCATACATCATGTGCATACATTCAGATTCATCATCTGAACTTTATCAACAACTCAAATTAGAGCCCTTATTGGTAATATAAAACATATACCTTCTGTAGCATTTAGTAATATGACGGATATTTTTTGATAATAGTTATACGTTACAAGCCTGATTTTTTTTCATGACAATATTTCACTTGCTGAGGTTTATTCAGTTTAACCAGAGAAAAATAATCAGGCATGTAACATGTATAATTACTATCAAAAACCACTAATAAAATGTCTTGACCATTAATAAAGTGTCTCTTTATACTCTTAATAAAATTTGAAGCAGCCCAAAACTGCCTAAAAGAAAACAGCCGCCCTCCCCAGCTGACAAACAATCACAACTCTGCCCCCACTTACAATAAAATAGAGAAGGAAGCAACACAACCACATATGTTGGACCTGTGTAGCAATTATTTGCTACAAGGAGCAGCAGGGGCAAGTTGTGATTAGCCTGGTTCATCAATAAACCACTGATGATGAAGTGAATCAGCTGTTCTCTTTGCCCAATCAATGCTCACGCTCCGTTCCACCTGCTCCTCTCCTACCCTTGATTCTCCCGCGGTCCTCCAGGGTAGGAGAGGAGCAGCAGGAAGGGATGGGGAGGACTGAAGTAGTAGCAAAAGTTTGTTGACACACAGCTAAATCAGTGAATCAAAATTTAAATGACCATTTGATGAGACAATCATGAACCATGTTTTACAACATACTGATCTAAAAGATTTAAAAAGCATTCTGAGAGTCCCTGCCTGGACGACAGCATGTCAGATTTGTTTTACTTATCTCTCATTGGCTGGTTTACCCAACACACCCGTCTGACCAGTTTTTTTCCCCTACACCATGACAAAAGAATACATATGAAACAATAATGCTGCTATTCTATTTACCTAGCACAGGATTTGCCACCTATGAACACCTTTGAGGTACATTCTCTACAACAAGGAAGCAGCCTCAACTAATTCTTGCCTGGAAGCAGATAAAAGAATCACAATGAAAGGCAGTCGAGAGTGACACCGAAAGAAAAATACTCTTGAACTTCCTGGTGGGGGGAATTCCCAGAGTGACTCCAAAGAAGGTTGATTCTTCCTGATAAATCAGAGTGATTTTGGAAGGAAAATGAAGGCGTTTTTCAGAGAAAAACACCAAATAAAAAACACTTGTTTTGCCAGACACTCTGGCCTGTACAAAGCTGCTGCAAGTACTGACGCACAGCAGACAAACCATACTGGCCAAACCATACTGGCCAAACCATACTGGCCAAACCATACTGGTAAACCAAACCATGATGTGTTAACACAGCTTTAAGAAGATTACTTTGTATTTTCTTATTAAAGTATTCATGCCCAACATCACCAAAAAAAAGGCTGTGTTTTTTCCACGTGTAGCATACACACACACACACACACACACACACACAAAAGCTGGGTACAATATTTCAAATGATCTGTGTTCATTTAAATGAGAATACCAATGTTTGTTTGGTATAAAAACAAAATAAACTAAGTCCCTGTATGTTACTTATTAACGGGGTAAACTGTGGGATTAAAGAGAATTATAATGCAATTCGTCAAGGTTTATCAAATAATTAAATTACATATGAGACAAGAGAGATAAAACTCTCAAAAATACGTCTAGTGAAAAGGTTAGATAAATTAGATGAAGAGAGAATTCAAAGAATGGCACATATGATCTTTGCCTACAAAAGCGAAACACACCCACATGCATTTCTTTAGTAACTGAAGTGAAAACAATGTGATGTCAAATCTGATTTTTGTTGCATTGCTGCTTGTAATGTTTTGGAAGGTTCTCACACATGGTTCTTGGATGAGTCATTTTTTCGGAGAAGGACAGGGAAGTGTCTTTACCTGAAATGGGGACATCAGGCCTGGGCTGCTCTTTTCGCCATGAGGGCACAAACACAGTGATGAGCCTGTGTCCTCTCTCAAGGAAGTAGTTGACTGCCAGCTCGATTCCTCGGCACGAAAAAACTTCCTTGTTCCCATGACTTACGGGGGGGGGGTGGGGGGGGAGATGAGCATCAGTGTTTGACAGGGAAATACATTCAAGAACATTTGCATGAGGCTAATTTCACTATTTCAGTGTGCTGCCAAACACCTGTCCATTCAGTTGTCTGGCAGCATTGTTCTGGAAAGCAAGCTAAAGCATGACACGATTTGCATAGCCCCTAGAGGGCAGACAGGGAGGAATGTGCAGAACACACGGACAGCCCAGGGATAAATAAATGCTAGGAGTTCCTGTAAAAGAACCATGCATAGAGGCGTCTTACACAATGTTACCAAAGATAAGTAAAGCTTTATGTAGAAATGTGAAAAAGAAACGTGACAACTCATGTCAAACATTTAAAGAAATATGAGATATGTATACAAGAAATGCAAATTGTATAACCCTGTTATGAGCGAGATCTAAAGAAATTCACTGTCTTAGTACATTAGAATTCACATTTCAATAAAAAAGAAAAAAATTATAAACATATTGAGCATATTTATTTTCTATCCACTTATTTTCTTCAACTGTTGTAATAAGATGTTTGTTGACTTTTTAATTACACTGGAAAACCTTAACAGTAACAACAATAGTCATTAATATTATTGCTGCATGACACAGACTAAATATCAGCATTGTGATTATACTGCTACACATTGTGATTGTGATACCTTTCAAGATATAAAAGGGCCCCTATCTTCACGTTTCTGGACTTGAAAAGCTTGTAAATATTGTTTCAAAGGGTATGATTGCCCCCTGTTCATACAGCCCATATATGAAAAATAAGCTACAGAACCAGCCAATATTAAAAGAAAAAAATTTACACATTTAAATATATTTCCTTTTCTGACTATAGGAATTCATGCACCGATTTGACAACGCCTTTTCTGGTTAAATATTAAAACAATTAAACTTTGTCTAATTACATGAAGACCTCTACTCATCAGAACGTTCAGTAATTCACCCAGAGCTGCGATTGGTCAGAAATACTGTGATTATTTAGAGGCTCATTTGCATATTGCATACCAATACTGTAGAGACAGATATTGTGATAATGAGCAAAGCAAGCATTGTGCAGCCCTAAGGATCGTAAAGAGATATTTCAGGACAAAAATGTAATGTCTTTGTGAAATTATGTTGTTCTGAAACAACTGTTTGACTTGTGACCACCTGCAAAAAAAAACTGATAACTGAAAGATAACACCAGCTGGATTACATAAAAGGACAAGACCACACCTGAAGAGAATAATTATGTTTGAAAGTTGTGCAACTCACACGTATGCATATGTCAGACAGGTCAGAGTGCTTAATTTTAGATTTCAATATGGAATGTGGGAAGGAAATGGGCAGAACTGGCAGCTGTGTATGGTGACCAAAACAGATGACCAAAATAGGCTTGTAAGTGTCCATACTGAACTATTTTCCACAACTGTTGGTCATTGTTTTTCATAGCCTTTATGAAGATTTTGTGTTTTACAATTGAAAGTAGCCTGGATTTTCAATTTTGGCCAAAAGATGAGTGCATACTTTTTAAAAATTGATTCTAAATTCTAAATCACTTAAACATGTCACACTTGGGGGGGCATACTCTCAAGTACCTGGCTGTAAACGTATAACTATGTGCCATTATACAGTTGTGCTCACCTCATGGCCACATTGCTTCCATCAATCACAATGGGTTTCAAGTCATTGTCTTGTTCAGCCGTATCCTCTGGCAGATGTCGAGGGTCTGCCTTCTTCCTGGTAGAGCCTCCTCCCAACTGGCCCAAGCTATAGCCCCCCTCTTCAGTCTCCTGACTGGCTGTGGGTGAGGCCCTGGCTCCAGTACGGACCAGCTCTCCCAGCACAGTGTTCGTGTCTGTTCCCAAACCCAGCTTCTGCAGAGCTGCCTGCACCTCCTGCAGAGAGTAGCCAAGCTTACGGAAGAACTCCACTTTCAGCTGGTACTCTGCGGTGGGATGAAGCATTGTGTATTGTGACAGAGTTAGCTGGAGTGGTGCATCAAGATAGTTCCAACTTCTCCCTCATGTGCTGACAGTTCTCATTTGCTTGTACCCCTATCAGGAAAAAGTGTGAGTGAACAAAAGTATTGAGTCAGTAATAATAACAACACAATGACAGAAGGCAAGATATAGAAAGCAGGATTACTTCAAAATAAGTGCCTGACATCTGGACATGTTGCTTAATAAACCACTCTAGTCGTCGTGGTTACAGTTTTTTCTCTCCCATTCAGAACACATGATGTGATGTTTTTCTGCTGGTTAGAATTGTATTTCCTATAACACCATAAAATATAGAGAACAGGTGCCAGAAATTACACTATATGAACAAAAGTATTGGGATGCCTGAACATTACACCAACAGGGACTTTAATGATACTGCAATCAAATACGTAATTTAATATGGAGTTGGTCCCCCTTTTCAGCTATAACAGCCTCCACTCATCTCAGAAGCTTTTCCACAAGATTTTAGAGTGTTTATGTGGGAATTTGTGACCATTCATTTTGTAGAGCAGAATGGCTGGCTCTCAGATTCCAGTTCACCCCAAAGGTGTTGGATGGGATTGAGGTCAGAGCTCTGTGTGGTCCAAGCTAGTTCTTCTACACCAAACACATCCAAGCGAGTCTTTATGGGACACATTCATGCTGGAATAAATGAGGTTCTTCCCTGAACTGTGTCCACAAAGTTGGAATCCTGGCATTGTCCAAAATGTATTGATGAGCTTCAATTCAACACTTAAAGCCACCTCAATTATACACTTAAGAAGGTATCACTACTAGAAAGAGAATCTTGGAAACAAAGCTGGCGAATAAAAAATACTTCAGCATTGTTTGTTCAGGATGGCATGAAATAAATATCTATACATGCCAAGTAAAGGAATAAACGGTAAACCATGCAGTAGCGCATTTCACTTTACTAAGTTACATATCTATAGATTTTAAAACCAGAGTGTGTATGTGTAGATGGATTCATACATACATATATACATTTTTATTTAGGCTAGATTGGGCTTATAAGTCTATGGCACATGTGGCAAGCGACAGCTAATGGTCGTTAGACTAGCATACGACCCAAGAAAAGTTGAAGTACAACTGAGTAGCTACAATGAGAGAAAGTCTGGGTCTAAGTTGAGAAGTGACGTGAACGAGCACCTTTAAAAGCGCCTCAATACTCTACTAAATACAGGCCTATAAAACAACCCCTACCGTGTCGCAGAGCTGAAGAATTCACCATTTTCCGTGTACTGCTTGTCGGGTAGTGTGTAAATTGTGCAATCCCAGGGCTGAACAAGGTGTTTCAAAGAAGCCAAAGCCAGGAGCCACGACTCTCACGACACCTCTAGTAAGTTATTCACACTCCGCTTCCTGGTTAAGGCACGTCTAACGCAGGAGGTTGGGAGTTCCCTGTTACCTGACACCCCGAGGTGGAGGAAACATCTAAATATAGCACCTAACACATCACACAAACTTACCGTTTCTGTCAGTCAAACTGGTTATGCCTGGCGAATAGAAAAGCACAGAAACATAACCAGCAAATCGCCTAAAAACTCACCTACACCATATGGACAAAAATATTGGGACACACCTGTTTTTCCGGAGTTGGGGTAATAAAAGTGAAGGGCTTAATCTTATTGCTTCAACATACCAAGACATTTGTACTTCCAACTTTGTGCACAAAGTTTGGGGAAGAACCTTTTCTATTCCAGCATGACTGTGTCCTAGTGCGCAAAGCAAGGTCCGTTGGCTGAGTTTGGTGTGGAAGAATTTTTTGACTGGCCCACACGGAGCCCAGACCTCAACCACTGCGCCCCATCCAACACCTTTGGATGAACTTGAACAGAGTTTGGGAGTCAGGCCTTCTTATTCCAACATCAGTGTCTGACCTCATAAATGCTCTAGAGCAGAGGTCCGCAATCACCGGCAGGTGGACCGGTTTCGGGCCGCACAGTAAAAACAAACAAAAAAATATTTTATTGATCATCAAAGATCTTTTATTTTGGAAAAAAACAAAAAAAAATTCAAAAACGCTGTCTCGGTCACGTGACATAGTAAAAAAAATTAGCCCTCAATCTAGCAAAAAATTAGTTTTAAGTTCTATACCGGTCCGTGAAAACATTGTTTTCAAAAAGGTTAGGGACCAGTACTCTACAGAATGAATGGGCACAAAACCCTTCCACAGAAACCCTTCAAAATCTCGTGGAAAGTCTTCCAAGAAGAGTGAATTCTGTAACAGCTGAAAAGGGAGCACCAACTCCATATTAAAGTTAATGTATTTTAATTCAATGTCACTATTGGCCCTGTTGGTGGTATGGTCAGGCGTCTCAATACTCAATACACATATACACATCCATGTAGTGTATATGTGATTGAGCCGCAATGGCACTGCCACTGCCACTGCCACCATCTGAATTGTGAAAGCTGATTATGAAACAGTGAATGATTTTTCTTGGTTTACCACACATGACATTTATGTTTATGAAGTTTATATTTACTTTCACACATCTGTGGTAGAATAGATTAAGATTAAGGTTATTTTAAGATTATGCCAATTTAGGATTATAAAAGTTTTTTATTACCATAGATTTACATTTACAGCATTTAGCAGACGCTTTTATCCAAAGCGACTTCCATTCCCTAACTACAAGGGGGCAGTCTCCCTGGAGCAACTTGGGGTTAAGGGTCTTGCTCAGGCACCCAGTGGTGGTATGCTGGAGGTAGGATTCGAACCTGTGACCTCTTGGTCCAGAGGCAAGTACTGAGCTACCCACTGAGCTACCGCCACCCACACCCACATCTACCGCCACCCACACCCACATCTACCGCCACCCACACCCACATCTACCGCCACCCTAGATGACTCTAATATAACATTTATTGGATGACTGGAGGTCTATATTAAATAAAAATAATGTACCGTATTTTTCGGACCATAAGACACACTTCCCCCCCCCCAGAATTGGGGGAGAAAAGTCCCTGCGTCTTATGGTCCGAATATAGCCTAAACATGTGCTGTAAAAAAATTTTTTTTCATCTTGGCCGGCTCTGTGCTCTATTCCCGCCGCGGCCGGAGTCAGGCGCTGTGGCCTCCCTCCTGTGGGGGCGCGTGTGCGCCTCGCGCTGGTTCCGGTCCCGGAGGCGGGCGGACACCAGCTGAG
>JBBPDH010000007.1:12421863-12439108 GCA_037974565.1 Clupeocharax schoutedeni
AGAGAGAGAGAGAGAGAGAGAGAGAGAGAGAGAGAGAGAGAGAGAGAGAGAGAGAGAGAGAGAGAGAGAGAGATTTCTGACTGATGGTAGTCTTTAGAAATGACAACCTCTCATGAGCACTATGAGGATAAAAAGAATAAAGCACTGATAATTGATTCAGAGCACACGGCACTATCTGGATTCTAGCTCTGTGTAGTTTCAGGTAAAATTGTATCATTATGTTTGGCTGTAAATCATTTATTGGTACTGAAGACCTCTCAGCTAATGAAAACGGTTCCAGCCGCCAGGGGAGTGCTGTCGCTCCCCCTTTTCCTGGCAATTCTCTCGATTTATTGGGCCTTAAACTTCACTCCGGGGTGTGCTTTCCTCTCTCTTGATCTAAAGAGCCTCTGCAGAAACAATGACTCTCGCTTATCGTCTTACTGCAAACATGCATCCGTACATCTCTCATCTGCCACCTACTATTTGTGATGTTTCAGTTCTCTCCCCATTTACTGCCAGTGGATGTCTTACAAATGGCAACCGTTTTTAGATGATCAAAGAACAGTCTGGCGTTCTTACTCTGTAAAGAGATATTTTCGTCTCCGTGGGAGAAAACATGGTTTGTCGCATCTCACTTTCCAGCAAAAGATCACTACTGAGGATGAACCATTTCATCATGAACTGAGGTATGGAAAAAAGGAAAACTGGGAAATATATATATATATATATATATTTATATTCCTAATAATCCCTACACAGAATCATTTCTATATTTTTTCAGTTGGCACTGATGAGGCATTTGACGTTTTCTACAGTCAGCGCGATGGCAGCCACTTTGTGAATCAAAACTGCATTTTGAGAGAGCATGACTGACTGAATAAACATTGACATAATGAAATATAAATAAGCATGGAGGGTCCAGGGGTGCATGTCAGTTTCCCATGCATAAGCAGTCTTATTGTCCCATATGACAGCTCTAGATGTTTCAATTACAGTTTACATGGAAGGGGCATTTCAGCTGAGAGATTGATATGTCAGTCTAACAATGTCCAATTAAAAGGGAGAACGCGTCTCTTATTGCTTTATTGGGATGGCGGCACCCAAATACTGTGGAGAATACAAGCCTCTCCCTGGTTAAAGGTGGTGCTCCATCAGGCGTGAAATGAGTACAGCACACATATAATTCATATTTCCCTCTGGTCTGAATAATTTTGTTTAGCAATTATCCTGCGATATTTCCTTTCATCTCATAAGGTGAGAAGACAATATCGGCACATGACCCTCTGCCGGAATTCCTTATGAAACAGCAAGGTGGCAGATGCAATATTACAGTAAGGCAAATAATATGTGTTTGAAATATGTGGAGATCAACACTGCCTTTTCTACTGCCCTCTCTACAACATTATGTGGCTTTCTCTTTCCAAAATTTGGATTCCAAACTTGTGTCCGAATGGTTGTGGGTGTCTGGGCAAGCATTATTGCTTGGAAAAACACATGCTTTTTATAGGCCAGTGCGAAATTGAACTTTGCTATCACTGCTGCTTTGAAACAGAGTCTAAATGGAGAGTTATATAAAACATGGCCTGGGGGCTGTTGCCATGACCCAGTTAAATCCTTGTGGTAGGTGAGCACCCTCTACACCGACAGAGACTTCTCAAAACAGAGAGTAATGGTGGAATACATTAATACAAATGAAGGACTCTCTGACCTAACTGACAAATCAATGGAAATGAAAATGTGCAGTAACAAATAAAGAATGGGCATATCTTCATTTAACCTATTCTGTAGCTGCTGTGGAGAGGCCTCAAGAGCTTAACCATATGTCAAACATGCATACTGATTGAATAAACCCCCACCAACTCTTACTCGCACTAGTAACTGCGCACCTAATTACTTAGGGTGGAACAGTATTGAAGAGTGCTAAGAGCCTCTCTCCTCTCTCTCTCGATCTGTATATGTGTGTGTATGTGTGTGTGTGTGTGTGTGTGTGTGTGTGTGTGTGCTTGTGCGTGCTGAAAATTTGGAGCAGTGCTTTAAAAACCTTGCATGCGTTTCCATTATGCGAAGCGTCTCTCCAAGCTGTGTGAACAAAACCAAAGCTAAAACATTCCTCTTTTTTCTCGTCTTTCTCCATAAACAGTCACATTTCATACTTCTGTGATGACCTTCAGACCATTACCCATGCCCTCTCTAAATGTTGAAAATGTTCCAGGTGACATTCCAAAACTGATGCAATTATTCCCCCCAACCAGAATGTTTAACAAACTGCAGCAATCGACTGTTAATCACTGCATCTTCATCAATCACTTTTTACGGCTGCTTTTTATGGCTCCGTCCACTGGAGAGGTTAGGCAGAGGTCCTTCTCATTAAATACAACCTGTAATGAATCAAATTAAGTAGCAGATCGCCCATTATTTCAGTTCATCACAGACACGGTAGTTTTTTTGGGATTGCAACCTGGTGAATCTTAAATAAACATTACCAAAAAGAAGCAATGCCATGGTTCTCTCTCAAAAAAGTGAAATTGTTAAAAGCTCCTGAGATACGTGACTAAGGAAAATGTGCTCAGTGAATTCAATAACCAAACCATCATGGCTTCTAATTTCTAAGAGCTAGAAAGTTTTCACGTGTGACATTTAACTGAATGTGGTTAAGTTCAGTTAATGCAAACACAAAATGAGAGGCTTAAGTTAAATCTACATCATTTAGTGATGTTGCTTCTGTCCTCAGAAGTCATAGAATCACACTCAGCTGCAGGATATGTAGGATACATGGTAACCCGCTCTTATGGTCAACAACAAGGTTAGACAACTAACCAAGGAATCTAAGAAAGATACACGCACAAAGGATGGTGGGCCTGAGGTCAGAAAACAGAGAGGGGCTGAGTAAGACAATTAAAACAGTATGCATTTAGGTCATGCCAGGAGCCTGTGGGAACAGTGTTAAGTCAACATGCAATGACCAACTCATACTAATGAATCAGATTTGAGAACTTGCTATATTTTATTGAAACAACACAATTCGCTCATTTTCAGTTATAAGCATGAGTTACATAACATTTAACAAGGAACATAATTTAAAAGCTAACAAGAGTGTGATTTCCTTTATTTAGTGTTGCTAATATCCCTTAGGTCTGTCTGAGACCTTATCATTACATGCTATGCTATGCTGTTTGTGCCCATGACTTATAATCCATTGAAGCTATTATCTTCAGGCTCAATATGATTTTCCTTTTTAAAGTCAAGACTGAGTTTATCTATATTTTATATATTTTCAGCAAAATCTAAATATTTCATTTCCATAATTCACATCATCCTGGATACATTAGTTCCCTGCAAAGCCTTTACATTCGCCTTGTTAAGTTTCACAGTTTTCTGGAACACACACAGTAATTTTTTTTTTTGATTGGCACCTACTCAACACCACATTATTTCCATACATGTGAGGAATTCATTGTCTTCATGTAGTACAATTGCCGATTTAAACAGCTAATACAGTTTATTGTTTGGAGTTATTGTAACAATTAAAGGAGCTCTTTTATGTCTTGTGTTATTGCAAGAGTTATTGTTGAGTTGCTGGCTCTTCACAAATATTACAACAGATTCTATTGTCTGGCTGAGTTTAGCAGCAATGTCAGTCATTCAAGATGTGCCTTGGTAAAATAAATGCTTTAAATGCTTGTGGCTTAGAAAAGAAGATAAGTAAAACAACTCAGTGAGCTTGCTGTAGACAGATTTACCACAACTTTCCACAATTGTGGGGGAGGACAAGGCGTATACATGAGATGATGCAAGGCGCAGAAACAGAGTTGAGTGAAAAGGCAAAGAAACAGCACATATATACATGTGAGAAAAGTGAAAAAAGTGTGTAAAAAGTGCATAAAAGTGAATACATGATGGTGGTCACCAAGAATGTTACATCAGGAAAAGGGGGCTATCTGTCTCTGACTGCTGGAATGTAGAGTGCTGTGAGAAATGGTAAAGTATGTGAGCATCTTTGAGCAACGCATTGTGTGCTTGAGTCTGGTCCCCTTGGAAACGCTGCCCAGTTGGGCCTGCTGTCCAGTGCTTATCCCCCTAGAGGCTTCAGATGGAGCTGGGGGAAAAGAGGGCTGCTGGCTGAGTGTGCCAGGACCAGTGCCAGGCTGATTTCATGGCTGGTTTCACACACAGCAATAGTGTGTTCTCTGCTACTGCGCTCATTACCAGCAGGGGGCACTCTGAGTTCAGAAATATGTCCTCGTGTAGCACACTGTAAATGCAGGGCCAGAAAATTGTATATTTGTGTATTTTATGTGTGTGTGTGTGTGTGTGTGTGTTTGTGTGTATGTGAGAGAGAGAGAGAGAGTGTGTGTGTGTATGCATTCGTATGTGCGAGAGAGAGAGAATGTTATGTGAGCATGTGTGTGTATGTATGTGTGAGTGTGTGTGCATGTATATGAGTGGGTGTGTGTTCAAAAGACAGACCCATTCAGCAATGCAATTTATTAAAATACATTTGAAACATGTTGTGCTAAATGTATATTTGTATATTCCAAGATATTTTTATTTTCAAGGAGAGCAATAAACAACCAGAGAGACAGGGACAGAAAGAACGAGAGAGAGAGGGAGAACAGAATAATGAGCCGTACAGAATAAAAAATGCTGTATTTTTAATGTGAAACTTGAATATTACTATTCAAACTTGAAGATTACTGTTCAAGTATGAGAAGAGATGAAAGCATAGAAGGCTCTTGAGCCAACGAGACAGACCACCGTTTGCTCATTTAAGTCTTCAGAGACATTATGCCATTTACTTTAACAGGTTGTTGAGCTGAAGGAAGAAGTTGTTGGGCTTGGAGGAGGCAGCAGTGATCTGCTCCACTGGGGTACTTTGGATGGATTAGTCCAATTATCTAGACTGGCAAACCCACCATCCTCCTCCTCTCCTCATCAATCTTTCAGAATTCCTCCATATTCCCGAAGCAAACCAAGGCAGTGAACCTCACCATTGCTCAAGTCTGTATTCCTCTTTTCTCATTTTCCCCATCCACATCTCCAGTCCCAAACCTTATTTTTGTTTTCCCCGTTTTAGACCACCTTGTCTTTACAGATCCAGCCGCTTCGGTGTTGCGTCGTTCCCCTCAGTTATATGATTGACTTCTATCACTTTTCGAATCTTAAGCAGATTCCTGCACTACAGTCAATAATTCCACTTGACTTTCCAAACTTCTGAGTGAGTCATGGCAATCAGTATTCAGAGCCATGTTTAGACATTTGAAGTGTGCACACAGTTTAAACTTCCATCAGTATCTTTCAGGAGATACGCATCTTCTCGGTTTACCCGACAACGTTAGAGATAATCTCTGCCTCAAATATCCCCAAACAGCACAAAGAGGGTTTTGATCTCACAGATTCACTGTCTGGCTGCTCAGTGATGAAATTCTGCACTGATGAGGCACGCTGGTTCTCAGCCTTGACATGAAACTCCAAATATGGTTGCTCTGTTTTGGAAATGATCAGGAGAGGAATTAGAAGTACACATTATAATTTCCTGTGAAACAAAACTTGTTTTGAGCAAGATGAAGACCCTTGATGATCTGTACAGTTGCATAGTATACATTTCACAACATCCATGCTCTGTTTTTCAACTGAACGGGGCTATTGTGAACACACGTGTAACGTACAAAAGTCCTTATCAAGTCAGAACTAAAGCCACCAAAATGTGGCACTTTCTGCTCATGAATGTGTTTATATTTATATCTTAATTTTTTACTACATGTTTACTATTGGAAGCTCTTAACTCTAACTTTAAGGTAAGCACTTAACCCCAGGTCCTTTTTGCTATATTTAGATGCTCCAAATTTAAATTCAGCTGTTTTAAAGGGTGTTTTATAAAATGAAGAACATCAAGTGAATCGCAAGGGTTTTTGTTCTTTGACAGCTCTATTTGTGAAAAAGCACATTGTTTTCATCAGCCTTAGATGAATACATTCTTTTGAAAGTGGATTTGGTTGGTTTCTCAGTGAGCTAACCTCTAAAACCATCACCATGTTGGACCATCTGAACTGGTGAAAGTGTTCTGAAAGTGGCATTAGCTCTAGTTCCCTAGTTCCAGGGCCTTCTCTTTGATCCCATACTTTCTTTGAAGCCTACCCACATGGAGGGCATTTTACAAAACAAATGACACTGCATTTACATAAGGGGCCTGTAAAGTAACTTAAATTTGTTCCATTTTATCACTGTAATGAAGCCCCATTCCCAAATAATAGATTTTTGAATTTAAATTTTCTTGAGTGCAGTTTCTCTGAAGATCTGTGAAACTGCAGACATGAATCTTCTGTTTCAATACAGCTATGCACAAATCTCCAAAAAAGAAAGCAATCACTATGATATAACTGGGGTGGTGGTAGCGCAGTGGGTAGGACACTTGCCTCTAGACCAAGAGGTCATGGGTTCGAATCCTACCCCCAGCACACCACCAATGGGTTCCTGAGCAAGACCCTTAACCCCAAGTTGCTCCAGGGAGACTGCCCCCTGTAATTAGGGATTGGAAGTCGCTTTGGATAAAAGCGTCTGATAAATGCTGTAACTGTAAAAACTCACTGTATACTTACTTTTAATATTTAAGGGGTACTAAAAAGCATATGTTCTTGTACTAAGGTAGGAAAAAGTTTATTTACTCAAGTAATATATTCCAGGGACAATTCATTCAAGTACAGTATTTGTATATACTTGGTATATTCATAGTGATGGGGAAATACATATGGAAATGATCCCTTAGGCTCAATGACATCAAATTTTGCATCAAAATAATACGATCAAATGGCTGTCCTGTATGAGGCCCCTTATGATAACCTAAATATCTCTAACCTAAATATCTCATGCCGTCTTATCATCTTGCAATTATTGAGTAGTGCTGTGTAGTCCTTCTGTAGGTAACCTGCAACTACAATGTAACCATACTTATGAATGAACCATGGCAATGACACACACACACACACACACACACACACACACACACACACACACACACACACACACATGTTTATGTTAAACAAAACCAAAAAAAATCCCACACACTAGCAGTGATGCTGTACATTCCGTGCACAGCAATATAACTGAACTCATAACTCATAAGTAGGGAGCTTAGCTGAGAGTGGACAGAAGTGTGTTCAGTCATGCCTGTGCCGATATCGCAGTTCACCCTCACACAGGTCCAATGGCTCAATTTGTTTTTGCTGAGAGGATTGTCTGTTAATCCGGCTGTGTATCCTTCTTAATATTCCTCAATTTTACCAGCCTTATTGACAAACTGCTACATTAGATGACTTAAGCATTTGTTAATAATGAAAATGATTAGCTAATAGTCTTTGCTACAGCAGAGGCTTTTCAGGATTAGGTTGGTGTAGATGAGAACTAATCCCAGACGCCTCCTGTTACCTGCTCTTGCTTGTGCCAGCAGTGTGACCGAAGCAGCAACAGCAGCTGCTCTCTCTGGTGAAGCAAAACCTAGGGCCAGTAAAGAAATTTCACACACCAGAGCACATAATGAAGATCAAGGTTTAACACTTGGTAGTATAGTGCTCATTCAGACCTTCCCAGGAGAAACTAAGGGTGGTTCATGATAGAGCTGCTCCCTTTAGTCTCTTTCTCATCAGCACAGTGGCTGTCTCACAGGTTACTCCTTTTACTGAGTGTGTGTCTATGTAAGACATTTTATTGATTGACACGCTGAATCATATGCATTCACTATTTTGTCAGTGTATATGTGTTAAGAAATAAATAATGAAATCAGCATATTGCAGATTGCTATGATACTTAAATGTCAAACTTGATTCATTGTAATCATCTCTGCACTGCCCTTATCAAAGTTATGAGGAGTTCAGAGTAGCCACGTTCTTTTAAGCAGCATCAAAAGTTCAACGCTGACAGACGTCTCTCACTTGATAGATGAAAAACAGATAAAAATCTAGCACAGATGACCAGACAAAGTGATGCAGATGGACTTCAGGATTTCTCATTTGGTGCTGAATTGAGGCCACTTGTGTCTGATTTCATTTGCTGCCAGTGAGACCTATCTGTGGCCACTTCAACAGCTGCTACTTGGGCTCATTGTGACAAAAGCCTAAACACATTAATTTCTCTCGATCAATGCTGCGGGCTGTCCTATTACTGCTTGTTCCTCTATGAACATCATTTTCCTTTGGCATGAGATCCCCCTCCCCCAACATCTGATGAAGGAAAAAACCTTTTTTACATGAAAGGACAGGATCTGGGTGCCATGACAACAGGAAGCATCAAAATCCAATTATATGAAACTTCCTCCCACTTCAGCGGCGTGCTGAAGAACTTCCTCTACTCGTGTTCTTCTAGCAACATCAAAAGAACTTTGACATGCTTAAGTCATTCATTCTGACATTCGCATGCCATTTCATAATGTCACATTTGTGTTCTCAAATGGAGCAAATTGCTGCTTTCTAGGATCGCAGGGAATCAGCACAAGTGAGCCTGAACTGCAGAGGGAACTCCATAGAGCAGACCCTCATTGCGCCGTAATGCGCCGTTGGCCACAGCCTGACGCTGCTCTGCTGCACACCATGCTGCCTACTGCTTGATAAAATATACCCCTACCCCTATAATGATCATATTATGCTCTAAAACAAAAAGGAATAAAAAATAATGTGACATCCTCATGATCATCATCACGATCCATCACTATTCTACACTCCTAGCGAAGAATAGAATGCTATTCAGAACACTGGCATAGATTTGGAGTTTATTATAAATTTTGGGTTTTCTGTGAAAAGCTCAGCTGGCATGCCTCTGTGCATGGCCTGATGCTTTTTGTCTCCATGGATGCAGCTGCTCTGGCCCGTAGATGCTACTGTGCTTCTTGAGCATGGAGAACACAAGGCTGTCATCCATCAACAGACTTCTTCCCCCCTGCTTTCACACTGGGTGCTGCCAGTGCTCTGAAGCCACAGCAGATTTGTTAGGGTGGGGGCAGGAACCCCTCCTCAGTGGAGGACCGGCATGCACATTTTACCCCTGAGAGGAAAACCCCATACAGGCTCTACAGAATGACTTTCCCACTGTGCTTACTGGATGGCCGTGGCCGCCGGGGTCTCCAGATCTAATGAGATAGTGAACCGCATATTAACGCAGAATAAAACTGCCAGGCATATTCACACCCACATACAGCCAGGGTAACTACACAGTCTCCACTTACAGGCATTTTAAGAGCTCCTTTCTGCAGGTCTTGGACTAAACTGCAGCGTCAATGGTAAATCACCACTGGATTTTTTTCCCTTAGTTAAAGATAACCCTTAGTATACGTCTAGATAACGTTTCCTAGAGTTTACTGCTCACTGAATTAACCTCATGCCTAACTGTCCATTAACTACTTTGACTAATCCAGTAACTACTATGAAAGCAATATAAAGTATGTGCTTATGAGTAAAAAAGGCAAATATGTCTCCATATACAGCCTTTTAGAGATTAAAGGGCCATCAAAGAAAGAGTCTGATTTTCCATCAAGTCCCAAATCCAAACAGGTTTTTAGCCCACCCATCCACTTTGAAGATTTGAACAGTATTTTGAGCCCAAACTTATTTTTTAAAATGAGACAGAGCAATCAAAGTTCATTTACATATATCAGTACTAAAGGCACAGCCTGTTTAATTCTAGGGGATAAAGAGAGCTTGGAAAATGATCATATAAAACTGAATTTGTGATTGCTGTTGGCATATAAACCCACACACACACACCATAAGTGGATCTCCATAAAAACTATAGAAGAAGAAGAAGAAGAAGAAGAAGAAGAAGGAGAAGAAACAAAAATAGCATAATCCAGGAGCTATTTTGAGTGTATCAAAGACTGGCAATCAAAAACTAATGCCCAGTATATTAGCTTCGCTTTGTATTTTGGCATTGTATTAATACAAGTTACCAGTTCACAAAAGGGTTTACAGTCCAGTATTAGTCTGTGTTATCTCCCCCATCATTATCTGAACCGGATCTGCATATTTTGTAGCCTCTTTGATTAAAGAATGCAGTTCAGTTATAGCTGACCAGGTCCTACTATAAAAATACCAGCCTACATTCCTTGCCAACTATGTCTGCAGTTGCTAATTTATTATAAATAGATGAATTAAATGAATCTGACTATACACCATAATTGGCTGCCATCAATCACATTTTCTTTATTCATATATCCTTTCATAAATCTTTCACCCATGTAAAAAAGCACCCTAATAAGAATCTGCAATTCTTTTGAAGAGTGGTCATGTTCACAATGTGATTACTTGTTTAGCGTTAAGTAGGTATGCTTGAAATATGTCTATTGTAGAATGGAATGGAGTAGAATGTTTTTCCAAAATATAAATTGAAAAACATGAAGGGCTCTTATCAGTGCAGGTTCAATTCTTACCTCTGTATTTTATTAGTAAACAACAATAAGCTGCAACAAATGGTGGGAAAAAGACTCTTGAGTCGCCCCCTCTTTGTAATTATTGAAAATGTGGAAACATGGCTGTAGTTTATCTCAACTGTATTAAGAGTGTTGAGTATGTAAAAAGAGCACTCCATGGGCTGTAGATGTGTTCTTAGCCTACAGGAGTTTTTTTCCCCCCATGATTTCTGCCACCCACTCATGCCCACCCACTCTTAGGCACCAGGCAGCGAGAAGTGTAAAAGCATCCAGTTGTTGCAAGCCACTTTAGTGTTTATGAGGCTTGTCGGTGACAATGGCTGTGTACTCCTGTCCTGAAAGCAGGTGCTAGTAATTGGTAAGCAATTACATGTTAATTCGCCAGTCCCTTCCTCCAATCTTGTATTACAATCAGGATGAGGAAAAAGATGTGCACTTTAATTAGTAGAATGACAGCACAACTCATGGCTTAAATGCTCCAGATTCTCCAGCTGGTCCAGAAATTTGTTCCTTACTCCCCATAACTTAAGAACAATTAAGAATGTAGTTGGTCTACATTGTTTTCTATGTAATTGCTGATTAATAGTGGCAGGATATAATATGGCTGGGCATTATTGGGATTAATACAAGAACACTACCACAAAGACTACAACTGATTTTCAAAGAACCATTAACATAAGACATTATTCATGTTTAAGATTTATTATTTTAAAAACAGATTAAGGAATCTTTTACATATGAATGCAGCTCTCTTGTGTCAGAATTTGGTGTTTTGTTAGTGCTGAAAGGCAACATTGTCCCTGTGGGTGCTCTGGAATCTACATGAATTTCCTGTGATGTCTTCAGTGTTGTTTGAGAGAGAGCAATGATGCATGTCTTACATCATTTTGATGCCTGACAACTCATTCAGTGATCACTTGTGCCATGTGTCTTTGGGGCACTGGCATCCTTTAAAGATCTTAAGACAGAACTATTTTAAAATAGGATTTGCACATATGACAGTCAGGAACATCCTGTGATGAAATGACAAGTTTGGAGATGAAATGACAAGTTTTGAGATGAAATGACAAGTTTTGAGATGAAATGAAGTTTTTTTTATTATTATTATTGTGATGAAGTTTTATATGCTTCACTTAATTTCAATGTTTATCTTCATTTTGGCTCTGAAACTGCATTTGTTAATTCAATGCTGTTAAAGATTTTATCAGAAAAGCAGGGCTGGATTACTGTATTTGCCAGGTGAGGTTGAAGCCCCTGTCCTCAGTCATGCATGGTTGGTTGGCTGGGGAGGCGGGGAGAGTCATTTGGTAGTATTGGCAGATGGGTGAGAAGTCATTTTTCAGTGTCTAACATTAAAAAGTATTACTTCAGGTAAACTTAAGACAAAATATTAGAGGGAACAGCAAGCACACAAACATTTCACTAAGACTGGGTGATCCAGATAATCTGCCAGTGAAGACAAATTCAGTTTGCTAGTGGACCTGTTAGTTCCGTTCTTCAAACCAGCGCATGTCGTGATAAGAAATTAATATTTAAATCATTGGCTGTTCATTGCAGGAGCCATGAGTAATTCTACAGGCCCCAGTCTATAACGGCATATGAGGACACGAGAGTGGCTTCCTGGTATAAATGCAACAGCCCTGTTTTAAACGTTGACAAGACAAATGACATGATAATAGACTTCAAGGTATCCAGCTATTCACCCACCTCTTACCATCAACAGGACTGCTGCTGCGAGGGTCAAAAAACACCAAGTTCCGGATGACCTCTCTTGGTCCCTCAGCTCCACCTCCACAGCCAAGAGGGCTCAGCGGTGTCTGCACTTTTTGTGGAGACTGAAAAGAGTGAGCCTCCACAGACCAATCCTTACTAAATTTTACAAGAATACCATGAAAAGTCTGCTCCCTAGCTGCATCACTGTCTGGTGCAGGAACTGTAAGGTTTCAGACTGTAACACACTGCACACAGCAGCTGAGAAGGTTGTATGTGTGCCTCTATCTCTCATTATAGACATTTACTGACCTTCCTCTAGAACAACACCAGTATCATGAAAGGCCATCTCCACCCACTGATTGTATTGTTTGTGTTGTACCTTGCACTTTGTTGAATGCTAATAACTGATTCTTGTGCTTGTGCAATATCATGCTTATGTTGCAGTATAAGTCATTATTAGAGGTGGGCATAGATTAATTCTTTTAACACCGTTTGTAATCTTGGCGTTAACCGCGTGAGATTCTCCCTGTTAACGGCCCAGCACTAGTCATTAGTATTGTCATATTTTGTAGTGTATTGAGTCTCCGTTGGATTTTGCACTCTGTTGAATGTTACTATATCAGGCACCGTGGCCAACGGAGAAAAATGGTTGCAGCAAACTATGTATGTTTACACAGCGGCTTATAACAATACAGTAACTTTGAAACCGTGTTTACAATAAAGTGTCATTAAGGTATAGTATCATTGGGTGTACATTGTTTTACTTACGTTGTGTATGTGTGTAGGCAGTGTTTGCTAATGTATGAATGCCCCTGCAGCTTTGTAAACATATGCATGGTAGCTGACAAAATAATATGAAGATAGCTTTAAAATATTTGGTGATCTTGGGAATGACAAAGCCCTACAGCCTTAAATCCAGGAGTGTGCTGTTTGTTTTGGAAGGGATTGTGTAACCTAATGATCTTTTTGTGTTAAGTTCTGTAAATATTGTGATAAAATTTTAATATATTGTAATATTGTAAGTTAACATTGTATATATATATTTATATGTAGTCCTTTTTCCTAGCATGTAAGCATGACACTAGTAAATGCTGACTCAGAATGATGATAACAAATTGTAAAATAAATCAAAAGATGCAACGGAAGGCATAGTTGATTAAATCCTCTGACAACTGAATGATAAATCTGTGGTCTTATGCCTCGTTGTGCTGGGGGTTGCCTGGAGGTTATTGCTGTGTACTTTATTCACTCCTGGCCATTTATCACCTGGGCATGCTGGCGGTCATGCTTTAAAACACAGAAAAGAAGTGAGAGAGAGAGCAAGACAGGGGGAGAGAGAGAGAGATCTTGACTCGGGGTGACATTAGGTGTATTTGTGTACAGTGAAATAACTTCAATTACAAATTCATATTCATTTTTCATATTCTTGTATTTATTTATTATTATTTATTCATTTATATTCACCTCGAAGCAAATGTAAATATTACCACTGAATGTAGCATAAACACTCTGCGTAGGCACTAGTTTATTTCTCTACATTTTTCCAAATCGTCAACCACTGAAAAAATGCTAGAAACATCAACATGACCCACATGAACTGACAACGCTCTGGACATGTGCTTTGGATCTGTTCCAGATGCTTATAAGTCTGTACAATTATAGATGGCTGTCAACCACCTGCTGTTGCTCAAGCAAGAATACACACTTCTCAAGAAAACTGAAATAATGTTCAGGACAATTAAGAAATTATCTGACAAGGACTCAGTAGAGTCTCTCTGAATGCTTTGGCTGTAACCTACAGTACTTGTTTCTTGGCCTTAGCTACTCAGTGGATCAACAAGTTGACCTTATTTCCTCATGAGTGTTCACACATTGTATTTCTGAAAATAAATGAACCGGGAGGTCAAAAAGACCACGAGGAAAGCAAAAATGAAGTACACAAATAAGAGGGTTGGTGGAATACAATTCAGGCAGGCCAATTTTCCCTTTGCATCACAAAGGACCCAAAGGTAAAATACATCTGGACTGAAGGAATGAGAATTTTCTCTCTAATGACCTCGACCAATTCTATGTGAATTTTGTGTTGCTGGATTATTATAATACCTGGGTTACATGGAAGTTTTTCAAAACACAGGTCACTATAATCTCTAGCCAAAATGGTATATGTGGGAATCAGAGCTAAGAAAAGGAATAAAAAGCCAAATGTTTTACTAACTGTAGACCTGACCACACTAAAGTGGATGCATGTGCAAAGTTATACATTGTCTACAGAGTTAGCAGGTTAGATACGCTATCTGGGTAAATGGTTGCGGCTGGCTAATCAGGTTTTTTTTCTCATTTTCAGAGTGCAGTGAAATGACAAATAGATTTGATTATCTGTCTCACATGTTTTAAAATAATGAGGTTTTATTTTGAGGAATTGTTTATAGTTACTTCAATTTACCGTGGTTCTTCATCCATGAACAATCTAAAAGGTCAAATCTCAGTGAGATATTATGAAAAAGGAGAAGCTACACAGCACATGCAAAATGATGCACTTAGGAAAATTAGACAAAACATGACGCTGATCTAAATACATGCGGAAGTGTGAAAGTAACAATACATAATAAAACATGATATAATACATAGGTTGAAGAAATGTTATTGACTTGTGTTAGAATTTTCAAATTAACACCTCGTTTTCATTTGAGTTTTATTCTTTGCAAAATACTGTTCATTTCTGTTTTCCTTGACATATCTCAAGCCAGTCCACAGCCCTTATGGCCCACATTGCATAATTATGGCAGTTTTGTTCAACATCTGTTGCTGTCCTCTCTTGTTCCCGTGTATTTCCATCATTCTGAGCCTTTTCTGACAAGACATGACATTGTAGTTCATATAGTTTTCATATTATGCAGGCAAACATATAGAGAGTGTCTTAGAGTTTCTTTTGTACATGCATTGACACTTGGAGGGAGCGAAGGTATCAGCTATGCTGTTTTTTTCAATTTCTCTTCAGCCTTTATCATTCTGCAGCCACACATCCTGTCTAGCAAGTGCCATTGTGATTTCCATATAGATGATCAGTTAATCCTATGGATTGTGGACATTTTTGACACACAAGTCACCGCAAGTAACGGTAAATGGCAGGTAAATGGCAAATTTTCTGTCCTTCTTTAAACAAACAAGGCTCTCTTCAGGCATTTGTTCATTGACCATTGCTATTTGCTGTTTGTAGACTGATGATTGAGGGAGTTTCAAATGTTGCTTTTTACTACATTTCAGGATCATTGGTCTGCCCTAACTGAGTGTGCAGGTTTACAACCCTATAATACAGAAATTTACTACACATGTTTCTAAACACTCTGGTGACATATAGTACTATGCAACTGTCTTAGGCAACAAATAATATATAAAGCCATTTATTTGAGCAGTAACCATTTATACTTATAACAGATTCCAGGAAACACTTATAACAAATTCAGCTAGCACTGATGTATAATAAATTCAAAAGCATTTAGATTTTATGCATATTAAGTCAACCATTTCTGTACTTCTCCTTTGAGGATTCCCAATATTTGGAGTTGTCGTCCAATACCTGTTTCAGCTAATCAAACCTTCATTAAACCTTAATTACATTAAATCAGCATTTAATTGCATGCATGAAATGATTTGTTCACTGACAAGTCATACATTCTTCACCCATACACTAATCAGCCATAGCAATAAAACAACGTGCCTAATATTCCGTAGGTCCCCCTTGAACCAGCGAAACAGCTCTGACCCATCAAGCTTTGAACTTCACAAGATCTTTAAAGGCATGCTGAGGTATTTGGCCCAAAGACCTTAAAGTCCTGTAAAATGGAGCCTTTATGGATTGGACTAGCTCTGCCAGCAGGTGCTCAAATAGATTGACGTCTGGGGAATTTGAGCTTTTTTCATGTTTCTCAAATCATTCTTAAAAATTTTTACTGCATGACTGTCCTGTTTAAAGAGGCCACTGTCTTTAGGGAGCTCCAGTGCCATGAATGGGTTTACTTGGTCTGCAGCAATATCCACCTGAATGCCAGGTTTCGCAGCATCACATTTAATGATGTGTCTTTATGTTATACATATAAAGAGCAAGCCAGTGGCAAGAACATCTCCCACAAAGCAAGATGACGAAACCTCGAGGGCACCAAAGACTCAAAAGGGAAGCCGTACTCTGCATCAGCAGTACTGTGAGTTAGTCTTTTAACACGTCACAACATGAACGTAGTGCTGTTTACATTGAATTTATAGAGATATATAGAGCATATGGTTCTGTTCTCTTAATGATCTTTAACATATAGCAAATGTTTGCTCAAAAATGTGTGACATTTGATTGATTGATCAAATGCCATTGATCCTCCATAAGTAGAGCCAGTATATTGGCCTGTACAGTTGCTCTTACATTATTTCATACCTTGTAGAGGTTTACTATTATTTAGTCAAATGCTGATCCAGAGTAAAGATTTTTCCATTCATGAAATATAATGTTGATTGCTAAGGTGATACACTGAATGAATTTTAATGCATTTTTTTCTTAAGAAGTTTAAAGTTTGCCAAGTGTTAAAGATTGCAATGCGACTGATCTTCCTTTAGGCAACAAAAAACAGAAGAGCATAACTGACCTTGTACTCTGCACAAAGTACAGCAATCAACATGTTGCTCAATATGGGAAACCGTACTTTTTATGCGCAGGGAGTAACATTTCAAAACTGTTTACTAAAATAATGTAACCATTTACTTCTTTTATGTTCAGATGACCTCACTTGTGAATTGTGGTGCTTTACTTTTTTTGTTAATACTTGTGCCAGAACAAAAGGATATAAGGTAAACCTTCACTGCTTTTAACATCTTTAATTTGACGCTATAGTCTGAAGAATCATCCCATTTTGTCTGCATTATAAGCAAAAACAATGTTATATGTGGGACTGATCACTTTAATTTACATATTTGTGAATATTATATGTGCTAATATAACCTGTTTTAGATTCATAATATGAATCCATCCATCCATCCATCCATCCATCCCTTATCTACCCCTTATTCCTGCATTCAGGGTCGGGGGGGGGGGCTGGAGCCTATGCCAGCTACATTGGGCGAAGGCGGGGTACACCCTGGACAGTCGCCAGCATG
>JBBPDH010000007.1:12462485-12473662 GCA_037974565.1 Clupeocharax schoutedeni
ATCTATCTATCTATCTATCTATCTATCTATCTATCTATCTATCTATCTATCTATCTATCTATCTATCTATCTACCAACCCTACTTTCTATCTGTCTCTCTCACATGTCCAACATGTCATCACTGTTTGTTTAACTTCTCAGTGGAGTTGCCCACACACTCCTGTATAAGGCTGTAGGTGACACATTAATGTGTTGGAGGTTATGTGGAGGGATCTCCTGCCGGTCAAAGGTGACACAGATCGAAATAGTCACACAGGGTTATTCTGAGTCTCACTGATGTAATTACTACTGATTGCTTTGGTCTCCTCAACAAGTTCTCCTAATTAGTCCTATTTATACTCAAATTGAATCTCTAATGGCCCAGAGGAGCTGGCCAATATTTAAAAAAGTTTAGTTCAATTAATGCTTGTGATGAATTGGTGACCTATGACCCTGTTTTGGACAAGGGGCTCTAATAATGAAAGTATTAAGAAAACGAGTACAGTAGTGTTATTTTTTGTACATAAATCTTCTGACCATAGTAAGAATTGTGCAGTTTTTGTCATCATTCTTGAAGGTCTTATCACAGCAAAGAATGGTCTTTATCAGTCTAGAATCAAGACACAGCTGACACATTAGAGATTCAGGTGGGAGAATTGTAATGACATTTCAACAGATCTTCTGTAAATCTTGTCAAGCAGAAGTCAAAATAGAAAGCTTTGCAGGTTCCTAAGCCAAAGGGCAAAGAGCACATGATCTGGCAGCTGTCATATTCTAATAATCAAAGGACTATATTTTAAATAAAATGAACAAGTGCATCTCAGTGTATATTGTCCCTTTCAAGTCATTGTCTCCAAGGTTTCTCCAAAAGAAAAGAGGAGTGCAAGATATATTTTAAGAGATTATCATGCTATCAGTGTTATCATTTTTTAAATTCTTTTTTTCTTACTTACTTTCCTTCTTTTTAACTGCGCAAACCTCCAAATCCCCCATAGTTACTCAGATGAAATTAAATTATCTTTAACTGTCTGGACTTATGGAGATTAGGACAAACAAATCTTGTATGCTATTGCAACAACAGAAAATAAATGAATGTCCTCCTCAGTCTTTAAGTGAGATGCCAGCCACTGGCCCTCTCTTAAATACACATGAGAGAGCATTACAATTGTCAAGTAAATGAGTGTCTTGCATTAACATGGCGGTAATGTGACATAATCAAGTTATAAATTATCAATTAGAATAATTAGCGGGCAGATCTGATTTAATTAACGTGCTGAAAAGACACAAGGCGGAAGGCAGCCAAGCGAAATTGAGCTTGAGAAGCTGGGTAACAGCATTTTAGTTACAGTGTTTAGCGTTGCTCATTATGATGCAGAAACAGAATGTTTTCTACAAACATGAGTAGAAAAGGGCTTGAACGCCTTTAAAAGAAAATCCATCTGTTAATAAGCTATTTAAATGAATTTAATATTTAATGTTCTTACCATCTTCAAAAGAGCAGGTAGAAACATAATGTTTTTAATAAATAGGTAACTTAAAAAGATGAATAAATTAAAATGATGTTCTAACAGTACTGTTAACAGCGATCAGCAGCAAGCCCAAGCCATGAGACAGAGCTTTAGAGATGACCAACTGTGAAAAAAGGCTCTACCAGAACAAATGGGAATGATCACTGAAGTTAACGAGGTAATGTACGTTTTTATTACTGTAGTCAGTGGGAAAGTCTACCGAAGAATGAATCCTCTTTTCATCTTCAGTAACCTATGTCGATTTGAAGTTCTTCAAATCCAGGCCTGGATTTCCACATAGCTGCACAGTTTAGCCATTTCTCCACTCTAGTGTAAGTGATACAGCCCTAAAACTGTCTAAGAAATTGTTAATTTACTCTTCAGCCAATTATTGAGCTGTGCATAAAATAAATTGGGTTTAAGAAAACGAAATACTAAACGGCTACAGCACTTTTTAAAGGGCCCAGAGGCTGAGCTATTTTTACTCTGGAACTCAATTTATTATATTTGTCTCTAACTAGTATGTATGTACCGATGTATGAAGATAATGGTAATGAAGGAGTTCTTCAGTGTGTGAATTGGGTGTTTATTGTCATTTAACCTTTTGAACTCCATGAACGCATTTTGCATTCATCTTTGTAACTTATAATCTCAGACTCATAACTTGTGACACATATTTTTATATTGTAATAAGTCATTGAATGTCCCAGTTTTAAAAAAATATATATATTTACATAACAATGGCTATGGACCTTTACCCTACACGTTTCAATAGTTAAATCTCTACTGAAAAGCACTGTCTTGTAGAAATAAAAGCAGAAAGCGTAACATTTCACGAGGCAAAAACTAGAATTTGCTTGTAAAAATTATTTTACTTGTTAGCTCCACATAAAATAATTACATAAATAGCCCTGGGTCTTCTGAAAAAAAAAAAAAAAACCAACAGAAGGCATGAATGGCTAGCTTATAGAATTAAAAGGGTTAGAGACAAAAAAAAAATGGATGCAAAAATGTTCAGAAATGGACCAGAGTTCAAAGGGTTAACCATATACACCGTTCACAGTGAAAGCAACAATCTTCCAGGGCCATGGTAGAACATAAACGAACAAAAACAAAAAGAACAAAAATAGAAAACCACAAGACTACACAAATGTGGGCAGAACAGGACTACAGAGAAAGTGCACTACACAAAAGCAACTGTGCAATAATAGTGTACTGTACAACATATAGTGCAGTGAATGCCACATTATTATGTACTGTATTCAGTCGTTAAATGTGCATAAAACGTAACTGAGGTAGACAGCATTTCGTAAATGTGCATAATGTGTGCACATTTGTGTGTGGCCTAGTGGGAAGGACACTTACCTCTGGACCAAGATGTCATGGGTCAGAATCCTACATTCAGCACCACCACTGTGTTCCCTTAACTCCAAGTTGCTCCAGGGAGACTGCCCCCTGTAGTTAGGTAATGGAAGTTGCTTTGGATAAAAGCAAATGCTGTAAATGTAAATAAATATAGGGCATATAGACTATCAGCACTGCACTTAAATTTTCTTTGTTTATTGCAGAACAGTGTCGAGTGTGTATGTAGAGTGACTGACTGAAAGGAAGCAGTTCAGTTCAGTGTGTGTATGTGTGTGTATATGTGTGTGATGTACAGTTTGTTATTCTGGTCTAATTTAGGAATCTGATGGCCTGGGGAAAGAAACTGTTCCCCATCCTGGTAGTGAAGACCCAGAAGCAGCGAATCTTTTCACCAGACATAGGAGACGGCACAGAAGATGTTACTCCAGACCGATTGAGGTCTCCAAGTCAGGAAGTAGGATCCAGTTGCAGAGATAGGGGTTCAGGCCTATTAACAGAACTCTGACACAAGTGCCCTGTTTGTGCAGATGAGTGAGGGCAGGTTAAGGTGGTGGAGATGGCATCACTCCTTGAGCAGCTGGGATGATATGCAGCCTGCAGCTGTGTTTTTATGTGCCTCATCACGAGGCTCTGGAAGCCCTTTATGATGATGGGAGTGAGTGCAATGGGACGGTAGTTACTGAGGTAGGACTTTGAAGAGTTCTCTGAAACAGGGATGATTGTGATAACCTCAAAGTACATTGAAACGACTGTGGTGCTCAGAGAGATGTGGTGCTCGGAAGATGTCTGTGAGAACATCTACCAGCTGGTCCACACATCCTCTCTTGGCTGGTCCAACAGCCTTCTGTTGGTTGACTTGATGATTGTAGTCAAAACTGTGTGACTTGGAACATAAAATCACCAAGCTGTTGTTCTCATTGCACACCTTTGTAAAAAATCTTTATTGAGTATTTATCTTATCCCTTACTTATTCATAATTACTGTGCCATAACTATAGAAACATTAGTCTATATTTTCATAGACCAAGCATAATCATTCTGTCAAAAGCCTTGGTCAAAGTAAAACGAGTCTTAGACTAATGGGTCAAAGTCAAAACAATCTTACTGACATCTTTATTTTGTTTTAAAAATGAATATGTTTATATCAAAAAGATGTCACATGATTGCTGTCTGTATCACTGGCCTGAAACTGAAGCTCTGTGGTCATACAGGTGTGGGCCTTGTCTTGAAAATCAAATGACTAGAGCAAATTTAACTATACAATACACACCAAGTAACTTTGGAAAACAAAGTAACAGTACAGAAAATCTTGCCATCTTGCCTCACTAACCTGTCTTGTGTTTGTAATTCTGTCATCATCTTGTTAATCAGTATCTTGTCAGTATTGCTTTGTTGTACAAAGTTACCTTTGTATTTGTCTGCGGCTTTGTCAGGCATTGTGTTTCTGTTTCCCTCTTTTACCTTGTCTTTTTCTCCCAAACCAGTTTCTCTGTGTTTATTCAATAAAACTAATGAACAAACAAAAAACACCGACATCCTTCAGCCTATGGTCCTAAATTCCTGATAGATTGTTTCACTTAAAAAAAAAAAAAAAAAAAAATCGACATCTACTTCGTGAGCTGACATACTGAGTCTCACCAGAAATGATTTTTTTCTAGCTTTGCTACTAGAGCCACAGAAATTAGTTAATAATTGATATAGACAATTAATTTTTTCCTAGGGTCAAATGAATCCTTAACTCATTATAAAGTAAGCACTGATTAATGATTATTTAAGTAAATTAATGTTGGGGGGCCCTAAAGTAAAGTGGTAAACTGTTGTGTCACAATTACTGATTAAATGCTCATTATAAATGATGAATTAGAATATTTGTGCCTGCTAAAGGGATGAAATATTCAGACTTTATTACTTACTGAACGTTAATAAAATAGGAGGAATGCATTATTTACAAAAATTACAAACAAAGTTTTGGGTTAGTTGCGAATGATAAAACAGGGTGACATAGACAAAAATACTTTACAAAAAATGATTACCACCTAAAAGCTTTCTCAGAGTACCACAAAGGAGCACTTTCTGGTGCCACCATTATTAGAATGCCATGATGCTTTTAGGGATCACCTATCATGTTTTGGACAATACGCTAGACTACATCTGACTCTAGTGGAATACCCAACTTGAGTTTAAAGAATACCCAACTTGAGTTTATGGGTTTAGATTTTATGAAAACAGCTCATTGACAAAGTTCCAGAGACACGAAGATGAGGATTTTGTGTTTGAATCAACACTGAATAGTGTAAGAATGCCATGCTATTTACTGTTTTTTGATGGTGGAGTTTGTGACTGTTAAATATAGACCATGTGCTGTGCAAACTTTACATAGTGAGCTTCAGAACTCACACAAAGACTGACTGTTTATTGTTAACAGAGACTGTTGTGAGTACTCTCTAAATTCCACCAGTAGGTGAATGAGAGGGGCAAATGTACTGGAGGTTGCATACATTTATGTTGACACATACAGGGCTGAACCCCATTTTCATTTTGGCTACTCAGACCACATCTCTTAAAGGCTGTTTCCAGCATTCACACTGCTTATCAGATGTACCACACCCACCTTCACACAGGCAAACAAAAACCTAGCCCTCAGGAGCCATTTTTGCTCTTCAGGAACTGTTTCCAGCACACTGACTGTGAAATGTTAAAGGACGCTGCAACCTACAACAGGTCTACCAACCTAGAAAAGTACATGGCAACAGTGACTGGCAACATCAGCAAGTGCAATGATGATATTATTGTCGCTGAAATCATCAGAAAACCAAAGACATTGCTTTCAAATGAAGTGATTAGGCAGCCGCGAGAACAGCAAGGATCCACCATCAAAGCAACAAAATGTGCACATGCTCAGAAAATCTATGCTCACTTCCGGGACGCAGGGAACACACAGTGCATGTGGCTGGGCATCACCAACTACGGGACATCTTTACTTGGCTGTGATGGTTAGGGCCCCCTTCCAGATATGCTGTTTTACTTCTCTACATGGTTTGATGCAAGGAATGACATTGGCAGTTAGGCAGACCACCCACCCCTTTTCCAATGACCAGGTGCTTTGCCTGACCAAGGCTGATGTCAAGAGAACTCTGTCTGCTGTCGTTCTTGCTGCTGACACATGACTGGACATCAATGCACAGCTCAAACTACATCACCAAGTTTACATCACCAAGGGTTTCACCAGTGTAAATGAGGAGACAACATCCCAGAGATAAAGTGGATCATAGACTTCTGCAGAACCAACATTCTGTCCCTACATGTACACAAAATGAAAGAGATTGTTGTTGACTTCAGGAAAACATGCAGTGTTCACTCTATGCTAAACATTAATTCATTCATTTTTACATGACCATCTTTTGACCTCTCCATAATCCCTCAGAATTATACAGGCTGGTTCTGTGTTTAGGATCAATGGATGATTTCTGTGCCCCCAGAAAATCAATGAGTTCAAAAATTTTTGTATTCACATCGTAGGTCACATATATGGACATATATCCATTAAAAATTATGTACATTAGAAACCTTAACAGTGTTCAGGCACTTTATAAAACTACAGTATTTACATTTTTTTTAATGTTATGGACACCTTAAAGCATAAATAGAATGAAAGAAAATAAATTTGTATGTCACTTTAATATACAAATTACAAGAAGTATACATTTACAGAAACTTAACATAGATGTTTACAACAAAACCTTAAGAGTCTCCACTTTCTCTCTGTCTTTCATTGCCTCGCCCCCCCCCCTGTCTTCGTATGCTGAGGGTAGACAGTCTCTAAGTAACAGAGCAGGCTTGTCCTCTGAATGACAAACGCTAGTTTGAAGCAGCTAAGTCCATCAAGGAGACTGGGAGACTGTGGAGGAGTGATAAATTAAAGACATGCCTCTGGAAAAAAAGCAAAGGAGTGAACACAGAGAAGCACTGAAGCACAGAGTTGAAGAAGGGAGGGAAATAGGGAAAGTGACTTAATGAAGAGAAGATGCTCAATTGTGGCTACTAATTTTGTAAACAGAGCTAATGTCTGTTTAAAGGAGCAGCACCAATGAAATATATCTTCTTGCTTTAAAACACTCTTGCCCTGGGTTACTGAGTCACAGTCAGATTTTATGGTCTATACCTTTCATACATTAGATAGTCACCACCACCAAACATTCAATAGGTTTCATTTAACAAGTATCATTAAATGCAGCAAAAAAACACATTATGTCTCCTCCGGGATTTGTCAAAGCCATGTTAACCACTCATCAGAGTGTAAATCATCTCGTCTGTTGATAAAGTACCATGCATACACGCCCATTTGCTATCACTTATGATAAAAAAAAAATCATAATAATAATAAAATGGACTGGAAAGGACAATTTCACATGTTGGCAACCAAGGGCAACCAAAAAAGAACGTTTTTTTTGTTATCCTTTCCATTAAAAAGAAAGCGAAATGAAAAATAAAGAAATAAAGCCAACTGAACCCCTAGAAATGATTTATTTTCTCGGTTCATACGTCAGGTTTTTAAATGGATAACATTATTGTTGATTTGTTACAAAGCATAAACAAAGAACAACTTAAACAGCAACACATTTATACAAGAATTTGTTTACATCATGTTTTGTGCTTGTGTCAGGTTCAGATAGATTTTAAACTTGGATTTGGTTAAAATGTCTTGTTTGGGCTGGTACAATGGCACACTGGGTAGTGCTGTCATCTCACAGCACAAATGTCCTAAATTAATTCCTGGCCATGTGACTGGGGTCTGTTCTATGTGGACTATCCTGCTATCTGACTGTGTTTGACCTGGGCCACTGGTTTCCTCCCACAGTCAAAAACAGGCATGTTAAATGAATTTAAGATTACATTGCCACTAGCTGTAGTTGTGAGTATCTGTGTGTCTACCCTGTGATGGACTGGGTCAGTGTGCTTGTCTAAATTTTGCCCTGTGAACATCGGGACAGGCTCAGGTTAAGGATAGGTGATTCAGATATTGTATGAGTTCTCACAGCCCGCTTCCACTTTCTAACAGATTTGACCTGCATTTTAGTGAGTGGGAATGAAAAAGTTTTCCTGTAGCAGATATTTGTGTTAATTTGCCTGGACATGGTAAACATGACATGTTTTATGCAAATTTTATGCAAAATTATATTTTGGATTAAACAGATAGAAAACTCCCCCCCTAGCTATAATATATCAGCACTGCACAGCATCAGAATAATGCATACATTTAATAATGCAAAATAATGCAAAATGTTTTTTATTTTACTATAAAATTGATTTATAGTACTCTTTTTACATGTTTTGGAATCTAATAACATCTATTTCTTTGTTACGCACCACAATGGTGTCATAAAACCATTTTAAATTCACCAAGTCTCCAAAAAAGTACTCAACAAAACTTGACATACAACATATTGCTCCAGGTCTTTGGAAAATGAACTGATACATAATAGGTGCACAAGTAATAGGTAATCCAAACAAACAAACAAACAAACAATCAAATAAAAACAATATTGGACTGTGCAGACATTTTTTAAAAATAAATGCTTTAAATCTGTAGATATGAAACAGGATTATACATTTGGGACCATCCAATAAAAGTAAATGCATCTCCAATTCCAGAGCTCAGATAATTGCTGTCATATTTACGATTCAGGCACATTTGATGGTAAAGAAAAGAAAATTGTTCAAAATTTGCAGAAGCAAAATCGAGGATAAATGAGTTGGGTGTTTCTCAGTCATGCCAATCAATACACTATCTGTGCTCTGCTCAGAAATATGATAAAAAATTAAAGGCTAAACATTCATTTTCTCTGACTCAACAAATGTTTGTCAGTCATAAACAAATCAACTTTTCCTCACAGAATTTAGGTCTTTCTAAAAAGTTCTATTTTGTGAGTCAGATACACTTTGTAAGTTGGTGAGATTTGCAGCCTCGCTGGGGTGGGCATCTCAGGACTCCGGGCTCCATAGTGTACCCCCCCTCAGTTTTACAATGCATACAGGGCTGCATTGTATGAATTCAATTTTCATTACCCCCCGTAATAAATGCAGCGCGAATCCTGGGAGGCTGCAGTGGCAAAAAATAAATTTGATACATGAATAAACTATGTCCCCAGGGAGGTAGGGCTCCTCCTTTGTGAAGAAGATTGACTTCTCCAAGATGGGACACATCAGGCATGAGAAAGTGCTCCCACCAGCTAATCTAAGCACTGTATATGATAAAAGCACATATTCTGTAAAATGAGTGCAAGCTTTCAAAATCTTAGATGTCAGCACTTTTAGCTCTTCAACATCTGGGGACTGAGGGGGACTGGGTGGGGTGGAAGAGGGAAAGAGGAAAAAGTGCTTCTGTTATTTAGCCATTACATCATATATTATCTGCTTACTCCATCAGTCAAACATTTGTGCACAAAAATATTTATATGACTCAAAGACCCTAATGTGAAATCCATAACATTGTTTTGTGTTACTTTTGCTTGTCTTTTTAACAATAATAATAATTAAAAAAAGGATTCAAAGCACTAGTAGTCAAACAAAAGTCAGCTCAATCTCTGCAGAATAAAACAAATTTATCAGTATATGTTCATCATTTATAAGTTCATGCACTGTTTATTTATATTTGATCGATATAAAAATAGAAAAAATCTGATAAATTTGATCTGATTATTGCAGAGCATCTGATAATGAATTTAATTAAAGTCTACAAAACATCACTTGACTATGAAAAGATAAAGTGTTTTCAGCTTGTACTTCCTCCTGTATGAAATGTTGCTAAGAAATGGCAGTTAGCAGTGAAAGTTAAAGAAAGATCTGGAAGATCTGCTAGACTCTCAGACAGAATTGCTTGTGAGCTGGCCAGAAAGGCAAAGGAAAAACCCATTTGACACCTACAGGGGGGTTTAGCCAGCAACGGAGGTGTGATGCTCTGTTCTACTGTTCTTGCACAAACCTGATCTGGAAGCTTCATCAGAAGGAAACCTCTGTGATCAGTTGAAGTGTGCCCAACATCTAGATAAACTGGAAGTATTTTGGTCTGATTATGTCAAAATTGAACTTTGGCCACATTCACTGAATGTATGTTCACTGGATTCGATAAAAGAACCCACCTTGTCAGCTGTGGTGGGCCTGCTATGCTTTGTGATTGTGTTGTGAATCATTTAGTTTTTATCATATTTGTTCATTTCCTTTGTCATATTAAGCAGGCAAAGAATGATGACATAATGGAGTGCCATTATGTCATCATTCTTTGCCTGCTTAAATTCTCATGTGTCTACATCATCACGTACAAAAAGCTCGGAAAAATTATGTCAACCAATAAATTTTAAGCATTTTTTTTACTCCACATTATACAATCCCACTTATCATTAAGCGAAAACACCTCCACTCCTTGCAGCATGCCATGTACAGATATCTCGTTAGTCTGCTAAAGACCTCACTCTGTCACTCTCCTCATTTCATTTAGTCTCTCACCTTCTCTTTAGGTGTTTAGAGGCTTGTAGAATACTCAGTTACCACTTATTTAGTTGGTTTAAGCTGCAGCTGTTTTGTTCATGTTAACACAAGCATTCAAGGATTACTTGTACTTCTTTTGAATATTTTCTACTTTTCTGTGAGGTGTCAGCTGATGAAGGGAGATGTCCATGTACACACACATCAGACACACTTTCCGTCGTGTGCATTTTGCAGTTATACTTTTAAATGGATTTATTTGGAAGAAAATGTGGCAATATCAGGGAATTCAACAGCAATAAAACACGAATGCCCTGGCATTGATGTATAGCTTTGGTGTTATATTTGATATGATTACACTGATGTTTAAGTTATATGTTTTACATGAAATTTTAACCGCAACTGTGTTAAAGGGAACACTGCTGTTAAAAAGCACCAAATTTGTTTATAATGTTTGCAAACCATTTATTATTGGTATATAAATGGATGTCAAATGGATGTTATTATTGGTGCTTAAATGGATGTCAAGTTACACTTGTTTGAATTATAACACAGCACCATTTTCCAACTGAAAAACCAAGAAAATCGCGTTTAAAATTTTTGTCAGTTGTTTTGTTTATACCTTTAACAATCCATAGCATTCAAAGAGATGCACCCCATAATCCACAACAAAATTTTACTACAGGCTTTAGACACTTAAAAAAATATTTTAAATCAGACTGAAGACACATCACTGGAGCCAACCAACTTGATTCAGTCTTGCTGGCCAGCAGCAGAGCGCAGATTGGAGATGTCCACTGAGTTTAAGCTTTAGCTATTTTACATTATTTTGACAATGACATTA
>JBBPDH010000007.1:12477310-12489447 GCA_037974565.1 Clupeocharax schoutedeni
TCTTTTCTGAGAAGGGGATTTAGCTTTCTTAGACACCATCTTCCATTGCACAGTTATGTACTGCCGTCTGCCACTTCTGCAGAATGAACACTCCTTCAAATGCACCTATAGTCAAAAAGCGCTGAAGGTGGACTAAACCATTTTGTGCAAGGGAGAGGGTGCCTGTTCTCAGACACTATATGTAATAATAATAATAATAATACATTTTATTTGTGGGTGCCTTTTTGAAACCCAAGGTCGCCTTACAGAAGGATAGGCAAGACAAAAAACATAGAGAATAGACGTAGACAGTAAACAATAATATAATAATAAAATAATTAAGAAATATGAATAAAATGAAACAGCGATTGAGGTGTGTACTAAAGAGAGTAAGCCTGTCTGAAAAGATGGGTTTTGAGGTTACTCTTGAATAGGGAGAGTGTGTCTAGATTTCTAACTGTGGGTGGGAGTGAGTTCCAGAGTCGGGGAGCAGAGCTAGGAGAGACATAGTGCTTAGAGACATACTGTTTCATGTGAGATGAAGTGAGAATTTGTTAAGAACGAACAGTCAGAGTTAATGTAACTACATTTGAGTGTGTGTTATGTGTCTCATCTGGTTATTCATTCTAAATCAAGACTTTCTCAGCCATGATAACCTGTTACTGGAAATAGACCAGAATGTATTGCTACACTAATAATCAGTGGTAACTGGTGACTGAGGAACAGTAGGAGAGAAATAATGAGTTGATTCCTTACTGTAACCTTAACCATAACCCTATCAGTTACCAGTTAGCTCAGTTACTGGCGATGTTACACAGTGCGCAGTAAAATACATAGGGTAGTAAAGCATTGTCCATGCACGAAAAGTGAAATGTTGTCTTAGCCTGTAAAAAAGCCATAAATTGTGATCGCTGGACATATTTTGATTAAATAGTATTTCATGATACCTGCAGGAACCGTCATATGATCATTGTCACTCATTGTAAGTATATAGAGAGAACAACATATTACAATATACTATTAACATTATTTTTAATGTTATTTCCACATTATGCATTTGGATACTGTCAGTCACTATCATTCAAATACAAAACAAAGCAAACAGAGTAAGTTACATATTATATTATATTTTTCCAGGTTATGTTCATTCTCCATCCGCATGCCAGTTGAATCCCCTGATAATCTCCCTCTTTCTCTTCTCCTACGCTTACTGTCACCCTCTACTCTATCGATTTATGCACACCGGATCATGTCACAACAGTGGCTAATATAGTGTAATAGCGAGGGTTATGCTCAAACATACACTCTCTGCACACAGTCTTGATTGTGATGTGCTGACAGGATGTGTCAGTGCATTACAATGTGGCTGGCAGGTGAATGCGGCCCTGCCCACGATTCTGTGTCTTGGGTTGTGTGCTGTTTGTGGAAATATGATTAGAAACAGCGCTGCTCTACAGGCCCCCGAGACTGACGTGCCTTCGCTCATACACTGCGCACTGTGTCTCCTACACTGATTATTTATAGTGGGAGAGGGAGATGGGGGAGGACATTGACTGTGGCACCCGCAGAGACACCTCTCCTTCAGGAAAGGATCAACCCTCATTACTTGGGGGATTGACAATGCAGTCCACATTCTCCAGGGAGAGGCCTCAAAATGAACAAAAGTGTAATTGAAAGAAGCACTTGACTTCCCAGCTGAGTAGGAATTTCGGTCTTTAGCTCTCTGGACCATAGAGATCAGTGTTTGCCCAGAGAATAGACTGAGCTCAGTCACACAACTCCCAGATGAATTGGGTACAGTATATATTGACCTGAAGAATAGCTCTATGCAGCTTAACAAGACTTAAGGATGCGTTTCTTGATCTGAATACATTTGTAGAAGGCTTATTCTAACTGGATGAAAAACAATGGAAGCTAAAACAATTGTAAGTGTGAACGACAACAGGGTGGATGCTGTGTACAGGACAGTTATGGGTTAACCACCTGAACCCTTGATTGTATTCAGTTATTAATGTTATTCAGCATAAATTATGATTTTTATCTATGGGTGGGTGATAAATTAAATGGAAAACCAACATGGTGTGTCATAAAACGTTGAACTACCACAAACCGCAGAATAGCTTTGGGGTGCTTTGGCATATATTCTACCAGTCCTTGGGACTGTACTGAAGGGATGGAACATCCATTGCCTTCACGCAGTTTGTGTTCTGATGATAGTAGTGGAGAGGACTTTCTGACGTATAGGTCCTAAATCTCCCATAGGTGTTTTTTGGGTTGATATTTAACCTGAAGACCAAGACATATGATTTATTTTATTTAAGATAAAGGTGACCAGGCAGAGTAACTTTAAAAATATGTACAGTGTCAGTTTAGTCTAAGATAGACACAAAGCATGTAAGCAAAATACTGTCTGTCAGAGCATAACCTATGGACCGTTTTGCACTATGTGCTAGACAGTGCTTTCCACTACTAACAAAACATCAACTGAGGACATTTCTTCTGGATGACTGGTATTTCATCCCTCCTGTACAGTTCCAGGTACTTGTAAAATCTACCAAAACCCAGTAGTTTTCAACCTCAGCCCCCACTTGCATATTTTAATGTTTCCCTGCTCCCAGCACACCTGATCCAACTAATCAGACAAGTTTTTCCTGAGTGGTTGTGCAAGTGAACACTCAAGTGTGCTGTGTAGTGGGGCCAACAGAATGAGGTTGCGAACCATTGCCATAGCTCACTGAAGTTGTCCTGGCTGCTTATAGTAGCCCAACACCTTACAAAACGTATATATTGCATTTTCCTTTATTTTGTCAGCTGTCCAACATTATGAGTGTATGCAACTAAGATGTAGGTGTAAATATGCACAATCAGGATGTGAACCAGAAATGGATGCCAAATAAATAAAGAAAGAAAAAGAATATTAAATTTTGTGTTTTTTCACTGAGCTCTTAGCCTTGGTAGACTCTACAAGTCCCTGAGACTGCAATTGAGGTCTTACCTGTTTAAATATATTATTTTTGCAAAATATATTATATATTATTAATTGCTATTATTATTAAATATATATATATTATTTTTGCTAAATATAAAAGAACAGACACCTTTGAGGTTTCCTCTGCCTCTGTAAGCGTTACTGGCTGCTTTGTAGAGTCTGGAGGTCAGGGCTGTTAGTCGGCGCCATGTCTCTGTAATGCCCCCATGGCCCAGCTTGTTTCTAAGATGACATGTTTTGCTCCTGCGTGTACCCTTACTCCTGACAGGCTGAGAGCCTTGAGCCAAACAAACAGAGAAGGTAACAAAGCTTGCTATCAGCTCCCTCTCTCTCTTTGTTCTGAGGTGTGGACTAAAATATCCTGTGCCCAGTTTCCTCTAAAGCCTTATTGTTATGATCATATGTACTGTTTGAGTCTTCAAAGTGAAATTCATTCAGCTGCTATCTTTGTGCTGCTGTGATTTTGTCAGTTAGTCTATGATGAGAAATTTTATGTTAGGATCACAACTGACAGAGTCTAAAATCACACATCTAATAATGTGTAGATCTCCACAATGCCATCAAAACAGGTCTGAACTAGGCATGGGCTTCACAAGACCATAGAAGGTGTGTTGTGGTATCTGGCATCACCCAGAGCATCACATTGCCTCTGCCACACACACACACACACACACACATACACACAGTGGTCCACATGATGTAAGAGAATATGTGATTAATCAGATTAGACCACCTCCTCCCATTGCTCCACGGTCCAGGTCTGATTCTCATGGGCCCATTGTACAAAGGGCTGTAGTGCAGTGTGTGTTGAGACTTTTCCATTATAGCTAGCATTGACGTTTTAGCAATATGGGCTACAGTAGGTCTTCTGTAGGATTGAACCAGATGGACTAGCCTTCACTCCCCATGTGCATCAGTTCACCAGGTGTACTTCTTTGGACCGTTTTTGTACAGTGTTTAGCACTACATACTAGGAACACCTGACACGACTTGTCATTTAGTACTTCCTCGGGTGTGCAGTGATAATAATCTGGCCCTTAGATCCTTGCACTAGCCCCCTTTTCCACCTTGTAACACATCAACTGTTCACTTACTGCCTAATATAATAATTAACTTTTTCCAGCTGTCTTCTCTTTCTAAAGCCTTGGCCTTCAAACAAAAATCCCTTGCTGCTGTATTTGTTATGGAGTTTGTTATCCAGAAGACTCAAACAATGCAGATGCTCTATTTACTTTTCACTCCATTAGTAAATTTTGTATCGAGCATCACAACCTCAGGACAAATTTGCATTCAATTTGTTGTTCTGCAGAAAATGTCATCGACCACAGATTCTGTTGCAAAATCGGTCACAATCACAATTTCTTTCTAATAAATTTTAGGCTTCAAGATCTGGATAAATCTTCCTGAATGCAAACACATAAAGGTCACCAGTGTATTGTGTAATTATTCTGAATAAATACTATGGTAGTCTAACTAAACTGGACTGAAACACTTAGCAGGTTGTAGCAATTAAGCAAAATAAGGATGCAGTAACGTATCTTATACTTCGCTAAATATATAACTATGTGGTAACAATGACAAGGTGGTCGGTAGGAACACACTTACAAAAAATCTCACTGTAAAACATACTAATTTGTAAAGATATATAAAGATATATACAGTAGTGCTGTGCTTTCTGCTGATGGAGCTGGTAATACAGGTTCATGGAGACGTGAACACCAACAAAATTAGTTCTCTGGATCTCTACTGAAGGGAGGGTGACCAATATATGATCTATTGTAGTCAACAATCATCTCTTTCTTGTGCACATTTATAGACTTTTAGAGGTTTTTGGTTCTGCATATATACTGTATTTCCTCTTTGTATTTTACCTTCTTGTCATTCTCACTGATCAGACACATAGCTCAGCAGAGTGACTGGCAGAGGCCTGAAAACACAGCCCTTGGTGGGAGGTTTTCCATGCTCAGCATAGTGATGCTGGAGATGTTGCTCCTGATCCTGACAGACTGAGATCTCCCAGCCAGGAAGTCCCAGATCCAGTTACAGCAGGAGGTGATCAGCCCCAGCATTTTATCCAATCAGATACTGATGAATGAAGTCTCTGAGCAAATGTCACATATAAGTGTCCTTTTGGTCCAGATGGATGAGGGCCAGGTGAAGGGTGGTGATAGTCTCATCCATTAAGTGATTAGAATGATATGCAAACTTCAAGTGCAGAAGGAAACTGTGACTCATGACGAGCCTCTCAAAGCAGGTTATGATGATGGGCGTGAGTGTGACATGGTTTTAGTCACTGAGGCAGGACACTGAGGATTCATTTGGCACACTGATGACAGCTATGGCATTGAAGCATGTTGGAATGATGGTGCTCAGAGAAATATTGAAGATGTCTGTGAGGACATCTGCCAGCTGTACGTCCTCTGAGCACAACTAGGAATGTTATCTGGACCAGTGGCCTTCTGTGGATGTCCTCTGAGAAGAGTCCTCACATCAGCTATGGTTTGACAGGGCACCTGGACATTGGGAGGCAGAGCAGTCTCCCTTACTGTCATGTCATTCTGTGTCTCATTCAGCACATCAGGAAGAGGAGCCTCACCATCACTGACAGGTGAAGATATACTGTAGTTGGTGATGACCCCGATGGGCTGCCACATGCTCTGTTGTGTCACCAGCTTCATGGAAGTGGCTGTAGTTTTTCTGAGCACTGCTCCTATGGCCTGGGATGAGCTGGCCTTTGCAGGACTCAGGGCAGCTTTATTGCCTGACCTGAAAGCAGTGTCTCAGGTTCTTTGAAACATTGGTATGTCTGATGAGCTGTCTGTATCCTGGGGGTACAAGAAATCCGAGTAGCTGAGGTGGGGGCACTGTGCAAACACAGTTTAGCAAAGTGGCCCTCCTCACTGCAAAGTCGACATACTAATTTACAGAGAACTGACTTGAGATTTGTATGGTTGAAATATCTAGCAACAACAAGCAGTCCATCTGGGTGTGAGTTTATTGTTTACATTAGCGATGGGTGGAACATACACAGTTACAAACTCACTAGCAGAGATGAGCAATAACTAGCACAGCATTCATACATTCCCCAGACAACGGCACCAAGCGACACAGAGGTCTGTCGCTCTGCTCCTCATAGCAAGCTGAGGTTGCAGAGCATTTCCAGGAGTCTATTATTTTTGCAAGTTTCTTGTTGATGTCTTGGTTGTAACAGGGTCTGATGGTAACACATGCATCTGTAATTAGGATTGGTTTACCCAAATTTATATTGGAACTTACCATAATGTGACTAAAAAATAGGTACAACATTTAGCAACAACAGGTATGACATTTTATTTTTATTTGCATATTTTACACAATATTTTAAAAACATGATATGCACTGTAATGGACAGATGGCCTAACATGATGCATCTTATTCATTATATATACAGGACATATAGCTCCAGGTAAAAAATCAGATATTTATACACAGAGGAATACATTTTAAAATGTAAACCAGTACATAAAACTCAGAAGGATATGCACTCATGCATATATGTGTATACAGAGACATTTTCTAGAGTGAATCGATATCTTTGTGGTAATGAACACATACTGTATATGAGGGTATGTGTTAAACATTCTGCTCCTAAAATGCAATATTCAAAGGTATCAATTCATTCTGTAAAGAAATGTCTGGTCTGATCCCACAGAAAAGCTACTGTAGCACAAACTGCTTAAAAAAGTTATTGAAAAAGCAATGTGAGACGACATATAGCAATGCTCCCTGCAATCCACCAGAATGCCGAAGCTGACCCCTGCCCATCTCTTAAAGTGAATAGAATTATTATTATTATTGTTGTTGTTGTTGTTGTTGTTATTATTATTATTTATTGCGCAGTGGGAAATATGGCACCAAGATGCATTAAAAGACAAAGGCAAGTTGACTGAGGCAGTATAATGCTATGGTTACTATTGTGCTTTGAAAATAACAAGATGCTTAACACAAACCTGCAGCATCTGATGAACTGTTTTATGTAACTTTACATCTATAAGATGTACCAACAGGTCAGATCTGTCTAACAAAGTGGGCGGAAAGTATTTAAAAAGAGCAACACAGTGTCTGCCATGTCAGCAATACTGCTGTGATTAAAATGATTCAGGAAGAATGCGGATATCTATAACAGAACATAGAGGACATCTACAAACTCATGTTATAGCTACACTGTTGGTTTTTTTTTGTCATGCTGATATAAGTTATAAGACATTCACTATACCTTTTTCCTAATGAACCTAGACTAATGGAACCCCAGTCAAGCAGAGGGGGAGTTGGGGTCACACGGCCTCTGAGTGTCCATAGTGGCACATCAGAGCCATCCTTCTTGTTATTTTATAAGGTCAACTCAATTATGTAGCGACCTTGGGTAATTATTCAATCTGGAAAGTTAATAAACACTAGAGGAGGATCCTCCTGACAGCCTCGAGTAGGACTTTGTCACTTGCAATTCAAATTATAGTTTGACTCAGAGGTGCAAGACACTGAAAATAGACGACAGGTAATGATCTATTGCTTTGGAGAGACTGCTGAAAAAGGAGTTTGTCAGGGGGGTTAGTGGGAGGGGGGCTTATTTAGTGACTTATTTCCATGCCTTCACTCAAAACAAAGGGAAGAACAAAAGAAACTTCCGCTCTTGAATTACTAAGGGAGCTGGCACACTTATTTCTTGTTCTTGGTGTTGAAATAAAAAATCTGCCAGCAAGTAATTTATTCTTTTCCACCCGCTACCACTTTCGACAGATTTTCTGGTGGAATAACGACGTGTTCTCCATCTACACAGGGTTTACAGGTGTTCCGATATCCTGAGCTACTTAATACGTTTGTGCTTGGAGAAAGGGGAAAAAAAAGAACCTACATGCAGCGCATTACTCATAATGATTGTTTTGCACAAATGGCTCTGACATTTGCTACTTACACTCCTCTATAATGAATTCAGTCTGTGGACTATGCTGTATATGTGATAGAGTGTTTAATGTGCACAGGAGCATCATATGTAAGTAAAGCATTTCTGAGCTTTTGAGTGATTCTCAATGACTGAAGGTTTGTGAAGCAATGGGCCTCATGCCAGAGGCAGGAAAAAAAGAGGTACCAATGGGTAGCTATTTCTATTGCAACTGAGTAATGTCTCTTCTTTTGAGCCCTGAAGCATACCACTTAACCTGAATTGCTTCTCTTAAAATATCCCATAGAATTAATCATTTAAGAGAAATCTGCATGATGGATGTGCAAGAATTATATCCCACCCAGAGGTCACCACTCATGAAAACATAATTGTACATCATGGGCAGATGATTGAAATAACTTGTTTTTCATTCTCAACTTATTCACTAAGAGAGAATCATTCAACTATGAAGGTAGGTCAAAGACATCATGTCAGCGCCCTGTGATGTGTGGATCTGCCAGTGATAGAGATCCTGTTACTCTGTGTGTAGTATTTCAGCCCACAGAATAAGAAATTCATAGAGATGGATATTTGTCAGTTACTGGCATTCTCCTATGCCCCACAACCGCCACATAACCCACCCCCACTATTTTTTTTTAACTTACTGTGAAATCAGTTGCTATGCAGGCTGTACTGTCTGTCAGCATTATTATTATATCAGATAAGACCTGCCAGGATTAGGGAAACCATTGCTTTTTTTATTTAATGGCTGAAAGTTGCAGAAAAGCGTTTTATGTCAGATACTGTGCGCCTGGCTGTGTTCTGATGTTTTGCCTTTGGTCTGGCTCTTTAAAGCTTACTGGAGCTCCAGAATGAGGCTCCAGCCCAAAAGACCAAGGACTGGCTGCCTGTCATTGTATAAATTATACACAAATATCTGGCTTGAATGCTGCTAAATCTAAACTTCTAAAACATGTTTGTTCTCACTGTAATGTAGATATGATATGACTTATTTTTGTCAAAATGTGAAATCTTGAAGCAATATGACCTAAAAACCTAAAAACATCACATATTAGATAAGAATGATAAGAATGATCTTTTGAGCTATTCCGCTTTCTAAACACAGTTAAAAAAGGGTGCTGCAGTGTTCATAACTAAATTAGATGGGAGGCCATCAGCAAGGAGGAACTCTCTTTAAATTACGAATTTATGGAATCAAATGGCAGTTCATTGCCAAAGGTTGTCAAAAAAGAATCCAGTAATCTATTCATGTCAAATTATATTCGGCCTTCAAATTATAGAGCCAAGGGGCAAACTAGTGCATGACTGATGGAATAAACTGATGGAATAATAATAAAAACTACCCCCTCCCTACCAAATGAGAAAAAAATAACTCACTTTACTTGACAACTTGCCTTATGGTTATGTCAGCTACTTTCCACCAACTAGATATATATATATATATATATAATTTTTTTTTTAATCTCCAATTAAGTCCTGGAAATGAGAGCATCAACAAATCTAACTGAAGCACACAGTACCCACCCTGACACACATCACGTTTAGTTAGCTCTGATAATTAATGATTCTGTTTTTAAACAGCCCCGCTTGGTTACTGAGCCAGCGGAGTAAATATTTTTTGTCGTGCTGTCCCTGACTGCTGTAAAGCTTGGCTCCATTTTATACGAGATCTCGAGAATGAGAGGGAGGCCCCTTTGTTTTATTCACAGCCTCACCAACCCTGTCCTCCACAAATCACTGAGGACAAAAAAAGAGGTGTAAAGTAAACCTTCATCATGGGGAGGAGAAAGTACCTTTTAAGATCTGACAAAGCCTCTGCTAATGGGGGTTATCCATCCTGAGCTTTCAAAATGTCACATACCAGCCTTGTTCATTTGCATAACCTCTAAAGCATCCCGGCGAGGGTGAGTGCATTGATTTAGTCGATGTCTCATGAGGCACTTGCCATGTTGACACAGCCGACTCCATCAGTGTTAAGGCAGTCCCTAATCCATTAAGTGGACTCTCCAGCAGGTACTTCACTGGCCTTGCCACAGGCTTTTTCCTCAGTCCTACACATTATAGCTCACAGCACATATCAATATGTTATCATTGTGCAGTCTCTTAGTGTCAATGAGAAATTAATTAGACTCAGAATTGATTATCCTCCATGCGATCTCCTCATTTCTGTTCTATTAACATTGCAGAGAAACAATGAAATTAAGTCCTGAATATTGTTGTGAGCCTCTTTGACAGGTCTTTTTAATGACTCTTTTCAGAGCTAACAGAAAAGCATCAGTGATGGAGGAATAGTGGAAGGGCATCTGTGCTGTGTCCATGACTCAATAAAATGATCCATGATGTTCTAAGGAAGGTAGGCTTCTTAATCCACTTTACAACTGAATGTGCATCCAGTAAATGCTGGCATGGTCTGTTGTCCCCTGGCAGATTTGCTAGTTATCCTAGTTTTTGTTTGGTTAATAGCTTTCAGTGATTTTTTTCAATGCAAACACAGGATGATTGTAGGGGAGTTTAGTTAAAATCATGTATGACAATCCACACCAGCCTTGTGTTTGTTAAGAGGACAGCTGGCGCATCCATAAAGATTATTTGTACTTGAATATTGTGTATCCACAAGAGCAGGGCTCACCTACTTTAATTTAAACAAGATAGATTGAAGTTCTCTGTGTTCATTAGATGGAATTCGCAATAAAATCTAAAGAAAAAAAATGGATGAAAATGTCAAAATGCTCAAATGCTTTTAAATACTATGAAGTTTTCTTTAATTAAAAATAATAAAACAGCATGTTTAAGCTAGCAACCAGTTCTTATTAGTTTTATTTCACTCAAATAAACATTTTTCATGAAACATTTGCTCATTCTGGTGAATTATTTGAGCTGAAAAAAATGACCTATGATCTTTTCAGGTTGAATTAACAAATCATTGTATGAGGATGTGTATGAGGATGAACACAGTGCCCTGTCGTGTTTTTCCAGCAACAACAGTTTTATAAGTACTCTTAATAGCACAGACACTACAGAATGAGGAAAAATTAATAAATTAATGACCTACTCAGCAAGTCTGCTATCTACTTGCATGAGAAAACAGACTTCCAGTCTTCCAGGGCTTGTCTTACTGCTCTATGAGAAAGTCAACAGAGTGTTTAATGAACATTATATCACCTTTGCTAGTGTGCAAGATGAGCATTTAAGTCTTGACATCTTTTTTAAGCATTAGTTGTTGGCTGAAGTTCTCACAGCCAGTAACGATTTAGAGCATATTTTAGATGTCAATGCATGCATCTTATGTTTATAAGCTACTTACACAGTCAGATTGTCAGTGCTGAGATGGCTTCAAATGCCAGCCCATTCTCCTTGCCTGAGAAGTTTCATGGCTTCTGCAGCGTTTGACCTCTTATTAGATGCTGTCACATATCCGCTTCTTAACGTCTATGAAATGGCTGTCGGAGAAGCAGGCTCTGTGGAGGATAACTAATGGTTATCTAACAATAGTCATTTCAAAGGTCAATTCAGTGCATGATTGCTGTTTGAGGACAGAGAGTGCAGCAGACAAAAGCTGAACTTTGTTGCTCTTATGGGCTTTCTCAGTGTACAAAAATGATCAAATGTTTCTTAGCTGCTTATGGTAGCAAAAGCAGTGCAATCACAGTGCAAAGCACAATGCAAGACAGGAATTTCACTTTTAGCATGTCTGTTAAGAGAGTTCGTAAGAGGTTTTATCTGAACAACAAAAAAAAAAAATTACTGTCTTTTTATGAAAAGTCTTCAGAAAGTTTTTATTTGATTCTTGCACCAATTTGGTTGTGAGGACATACCTCATTGTGTCCCATTATAAATATAATGCATAATTTCTGGAATTAGTGCTAAATTCAAGAGGAAGAGTTTTGTAATGAGAAAACTCATATCCATCTCACATTAGGCCTTTCAGTGGTGTGCTGGGAGTACAGCTACTGTACTGTCACAACAATGAGAGTCTAGTCCTTGTATGCTCAGAGCAGTAAATCGATTGGGTGGTGTAACATCAGCCGGCTTGTGTGAGCGAAGCAGCCCTGGGTGATTCATGGGAGGCTGTGTGCTCTGATGAAAATCGATGAGGAATAATAAATGAGAAACAACTGAGCGGATTATGGGAGTTATTAAGGCATGCAGGAAGGAGAGAGAGAAGGAGAGAGAGAGAGAGAGAGAGAGAGAGAGAGAGAGAGAGAGAGAGAGAGAGAGAGAGAGAGAGAG
>JBBPDH010000007.1:12497733-12511958 GCA_037974565.1 Clupeocharax schoutedeni
CAAATACTATATATTTTGCGGGAAAATTTGTTTTCTCAAGTACAGAAGCACTTGAAAAAGAATTCACTTGTGTTTTCTGTGACTCTGATCAAGCTTATTTGCACTGTCCTACCGTAAAACATGTAAAATGATGTCAATAACGCAGCAAAAAAAAATGTTTATGCATATGCACAACAGATGGTTAGAGTTAGATGGAAAAATAAAACAGTTAAATAAAACATGTTGACATATTTTCAACTTTTTAGAATAAATAATAAACGTAAATCAAGTAGTCACTCCCAACTCAATTATTTATACTGAGCTTTCTGTGCATCATAAACATTATATTGGTTCTTTTGTAAATTTACACTGAAAACGAATCCTATCTGAATAGTAATATATATGTCAGATTTAAGTGCTCCAATGTTCAAGCTGGATCAGACTGTAGAATTATATGGGGTAGTACATTTTTTAATACCCCATGCTTAAGAAATGGACGCCCCTCCAGTCTTCTCTTATCAAAGGTGACCGTGTTGCCATGTTCACCACTGGCCAAGGTGAACTGACAGAGCTCGAGTCTGAATGCAAATGGAGAGAGGAAAAAAGAGAGAGGTGGGGAGGTAGCACAGGGGGAATCTAGAAAGCTATTAGGGATATGGATCGAGAGGTTGGTTATATGCCATTGAGGTAGATAAGTGCAAGGCAAGGGCAGATAGAGAAAACCAGAGACTAGGATACCTACAGACCAAGTGAGTCAGTCAAATAGTCTCTTCTCCTACCTATCTTACCTTCTAATTGGTTCTTATGTTATGCAAAAGGTCTACAGGGCAAGCATCTATGGGACTTAGGGATGTAGAGATTTAATTATCCATGTTTCTCTCACTTTGCGATTTGCAGATTCAATCCTCATTTGTGTGCTATAATAGGCAGGTTATCCTCTTAAAGCAGCTATGTGGAAGAGTGGGAACTGCCCGACTTGCTCCTAGTTGCTCATGCTTCACAGTGTATTATCATTAGTGGGAAACCACAGATTAATATTTCATCATGAGTGTGGTACTGGTAAAAAAGCTGCCAGCTGTATTGGAGATATCTTATTCTCCCCCCTCCTCTATGTCTCCCTGGACACAGTGCTGTCAGACCCATGTATACATGACCTGAAACTATGATGGATAGGCCAGTGCAATGGAAAGAGAAGGCCATGGCAATTATCATGTAGATCCTGTTCATCCTCCAGAGAGAAGTGTTTTGCATTGAAGTAAGCCCTCTGTATGTTCCCTAGATATGCTATATCCTTCTCGGAATACTTGAATACACTGGTGTTTCTAACCTTGTGATGTGTTGGTTTTAAGTGGAGTAAAATATAAATAAATAAAAGACGAGTGCATCCTTTCCCCTTTAAAGTGTCTGATTTCTGACATCCCACATAAACTCTACGAATGTTCAAAGCCGATGTGTTTTAACCTGGCCCTGTTTGAAATATCAAAGAGGTCCATAAACCAACTTTCTAAATGTCACCGCAGGGGGAACAGTTTTGATACTCATTTTATGAATTACAAAGATGACAGGTGTGAAGGCAATTTAACATGGCTATGGGCGTATAAGCTGTACTCATATGTCTGTTTTTCACCTTTGAAACTGTCACATTGTCAATATTAAATATGCATCAGTACTTTGCTCATCTGAGAGAACCACACTGACTTTTAAAGATACGTGGGCTTCTCTTACATTTATGCTCTTTTAAACTGACAGACACATTACATTTCTCTCTCGTGTGGAATCTCTGTGTCTGCCTCCGTCGTGCTACGGCCTGCATTAGTAATACAGATTAATTTTTCAACTTAAAGCTCAACAGAAACAGAAGCCTTTTGATATTCACCAGCCAAACTACAGCCGCATCTTTGAAGGAAATATGTAAATATCATGAAATAATAATGAATTTACATTCTTTCTGCCAGGCATAGGTTTAGTTTTTTTGTTTATATCACTGTTTGCCACTTTAAATAAGTTAGATAACTGGTTTTAATCAGGTTTCTCAGAAGCAGCTGACTGTACATTCCAGTGATCTACATCAGCTCTGACGAAGGTTATTATTTCCAAGGTTTCTAAAATTCTGTCCTGTGTGGAGCATTACTGGTTAACGGCCATTCAAAGCGAGAAAGCTTCATTTGGACTGATTGCTTCTGATGCTGGAGCTTTTCTGGATGCCTGGTGGGAGACAGCTGTTGTGCCCTTTAGCGGAGTCATTTGGTTCTGTGAGATCTTGTGGTGTAAACTTTAACACTGAGTGCTCTATTATTCCAGGGGAGAATTGAAAAGCAAATCGCTTTTTACATTACAATCTAAAGTAATGCAGCATAAGTAATATAATGAAAGAACATTTAAGCTAAAATTTTACAGGTTTGTTGTTTGAGGCCCTGGTTTGTGACAGACCTTCCAACTTCACACAGTTATGCAGCAGTGCTTTGAACAGAATGGGTGCCTAGAGACATCTTGTTAAAGTTTTTCTGTTTGACTGCAGAGAGATCCACCACTTACAAGGGTCTATCCCATCAAAAACTCACTCTAAAATGCCTTTACTCCACTAGTCACTTCCTCACTCTACAACCAAAGGTATGTGGACACCCTTCATATTTTTCTGTTCTGGCACTGTAAGTGCTATTACTACAAAATCAAAGCATCTAAAAGCATCAGCATCTGAGCCACAAAGAGGTAGAAAGAATGGGGCCGCCAAGTGATGATGTGCATAGCATGTAATAATCATCTTCACCATCCCCATCTTTTGTTGCATCACTTGCTACAAAGGTGCACATTGCTTCTGGAGGCATCATCAGCACAATAATTGTGCATCGGGAGTTTCATAAAATGCATTTTCATGGCCAAACAGCTATACATAGGCCTATAAGCCTATAATCACAATGCACAATGTTATGCATTGACTGGAGTGGTGTAAAGAATGCTACCACTAGTGGAGAGGTTCATTGGAATGATGAATCACATTTCACTATCTGTAGTGTGATGGAAGAATTTGGGTAGAGAAGAAATAATGGTTTGGGGCTGTTTTTCACAGCTTAGCCTGGGTGCTGTGCTACCAGTGAAGGGTAGTGTTCATGCTATAGCACAGACAGACATTTCAGATAATTATACTGTATGTAACCTAGTAACTATTGTATTCCACTGGGACCCTGTACACAATGTGAGGCGAGTAAACACAAACTTATTTGATGAGAACCCCGGTCTCAACTAGACATGGCACAATACCACTTTTTATGCCTGATACCGATTACGATATCGTAAATTTGGATATCTGCCGATATCCAAATCCAATAAAAAAAAAGTTTTTTACAGTAAACAAAAAATAATGTTTTCAAAAAAGAATACCTTATTTTTTGTATACCTTCAGACAAATACAAAAATCATAACTGTGATATAGCAATGGAGAAACATCGCAAAGAGAACATGGTATAGTAAACTGTCCCCTATGGGGTGTCGTTTGTAAAACAGCCTAAATTTAGAGGTGTCATTTTTTTATAATTTAGTGCAATTTTCACACAGTTGTCACACATTTAGGGCTAAAAGTGTTTAAAAAATAACCTAAATGTTCTAAAACATCTAAATGCAAACAGCGAGATATGCTTATTCGCCACACCTGTGATTACAATTGGCTGTGATATGCCCTCACCAAAATGGAGGATTTGCCTTAAATGATGGGAAATCTTAATGTTAAATATAAAAAATATATTTCTAAAATATCACAGTAAGACAGGCCTCAGTGAGACCTTTCCAACGACCTCTTGTTCATCATGATAGGCTCGGGAGAAAATGAGTTATACGGTTCACCTCCGACAAAAGTAAAGGGACATGCGGGCCAGGTAAATGATATGACACTGGATCTCCTGGGACTATTATTGCAAACTAGGGGTCTTTGGAAAGGTCTCATTGAGCCACAAGCACGTTCTGTTGGGGTAAAAAGTATTGGGACACCCAGACGAGGTGTTTTTTATTTCTTCCCAGAATATTGGATTGGCGCATCTCCAGTCTCAACACTGATGAACACTTCTGGGATTAATTGGAAAGTGGATCGTGAGCCAGATCATCTCACCCAGTGTCAGTTCCTGACCCTAAAAATGCTAATTTGACTGAATGGGCACAAATTCCCTCAGACACACACCAAAATCTTTTGCAGGTCTTCTCTGGAGGGAGCAGGATGTTATAACTGCAAAGGGGATGTGTGGACAAATCTTTTAAAATCAGATCTGAACCATTTTTATATGCAGTCCTTCCAGTGTAATGACATTTCTATGGCATTTAGATGATATTGAAATGTTGGTCAGTTCACAGCACTGGTGTGTTCACATTATTTACTAATCTTAGAGATCAGACACTTACCCAAACAAATGTGAAACTTCATATTAGAGAGATTGGATCTGGACAAAAAATACAGAAATGTATTACAATCAGACTTGTAATGTGAAAGCCATCACAAGATCTCCAGACCAGGATTGCTGACCACAGCTCTAGTCCATGCTTTATTAACACCCAGACTACAATCCTTTAGCTAGAATGTGACCCAGGTGGACCTTCTTTTTCTGATCAAAGGATTGTGTTTATTCAATTAATTTCATGGTAACAGCAGAGCCCACATACAGTCAACTTCTGTCACTTGCCCAGCATTATCCTCTTAAACAAAAGTACAGTCCGGTTTGAATCGTTTTTTAACCACATGTAATGTGTTCACACATGCAATACATATCTACATACTCAACTGAAGTGTCTTCATGAGCAAACATCTGCCCGTAAGACTTGTGTTATGGGCTAGCTCTTTGATGCTGCAGAGAGAGTGTGTATGTGTGTGTGTAGAGTGGGGTATATGAAGAAAAAAGCTGGAAAGGGCAAACAAAGTCTACTGTTCCTCAAATATGAGGTCTAACAGTATAGAATTAATTACAGTTTTAAAGACTTTTCAAAAGGCTTCTGGAGAAATATTTTTGTCTGATGTGACATTTAAGTCTGACCAAACCAAGCTTATCTTTTTGTGCTCTGTTCTTTTCTTCATCACTGCTCTCTCTTCCCAAGACTTTCTCTCTCTGTTGCCACTGTTGCTTTACCTCATATGCCTTTCTCACCTTTCAGCTACCATCTCGCTATTCAGTGCTACTCACCGTATTTTTTTTCTAAACTACCTTTCTCCTCTCCAGCATTTATTCATGTTATTTTTCCCCTGACTCTTATTAAGGGCTTTGTGTCTCTTCTTCTCCATTGTGAGCAGGCCTGTTTACTGTCTTTTGTAGTTGAATCCACCACTGTTTAATGGAGCTTAATTAAGCTGATTAAGTTCACTCATTCTTTCTTTTGGCGGCTCTCTGCAGAGGGATCAGGGAGCAGAGGGCGGAAGATAAAATGGCACGTGATTGTTATGCTCACAATGTCAGATGTTCAGGGACTTCACAACCGGTTAATCATTCCATCAATGGCGCTAATGAGCAGTTGACGGCACACACGGCAAAAAAAAAAAAAAGAAGAAGAAGGGAAATCCAACAAGAACAGCGCAGAAGTCCTCAAAGTGCATAACAAGTAATCAGCAGAAGGTGAGATTGCAAGGCGAAGAGTTCAGTGTGGAGAGCAGGGGGCAAAGGTGGTGATGACATCCTTGTTTGAGGAGTTTTATATTTAGATGGAAAGAGGAAGGTTAACTTAATTCATTAAACCCTCATTACACTAGTCTTTCTCTTATTCCAGTAAGTCTACATTAATTTTGAATAACCCTTATAACTGACCTTTTGTCAAGCCGAGTCCTTTGTGAACTTTTCATATGCACCCCATTCTGTCAAGCTTTTATGCCTAAGAGATGCTCCCCATTGAAAACCAATGAGAGGAGCCCATCTGTTCTCACATTGTCATTGTTTAATTATTAAAATCAATTTTGAACAAACATAGTTATGGGAGATGCTGATGGATAGACAAGGTTTTTATAGTGCTGTAAATGGTCAGATCATTTATCTGCGGGCATGAAGCTGGCTCCCGGCCGAACGCCACAGATGAAGCTTTAATAGTGCTGGTAAGTGTTGAGGTTTATGACATATGTAATTCAAATAGCAACATAAAATGCTAAATCAGAATAAATAAGAAAACAAGAGAGTTTAAAATGCTTTATATCACTTATTTGGTGACATTAAGGTTTATTTCCAGATTCAAGAGCACTCATTTCAGTGATGCAATGATATTCCTGTCAGTGTTGTGTTTGTTATTGTATAATGATTGAAGGAGTGGATACAGGAGCAAACATAGAAACATAGTAATAATGGCTCGGAAACTAGGAAGATACACAAGAGACTTTGCAAAGTCAATGAGTCTTTGAGCAGCTTATAAAGGTAGTCGTAATTGCTCTGATCTGTTCCTCTGCTACATGGTTAGAGGTGGGGCCCTGTTTAGGGCAACTCTCAGTACTCTGGTGACTGAGACCTTTACCTCTCAGGAGGGTGTGTGACAGGGGGGCATTACACACTGTAATACATGTCCTTTCAGTGACTCTTTACAATTTTGATAGCAAATGATCAGAAAACAAGCTGAACTTTAGATTCCATTTATTTCACTTAAGTGAGTGAGATCTCTTATCATAAAAAGTTGAAATTAATGACTGTTCATAAATTGTTGCTGCACATTTGATCCTACTTATTGGTGCGCAGCAAGAGGGTCAGCTAACAATAGATGATCTATAGATGTTCTATAAAACCGAACAATAGTGTTCCTTATTCAGCATGTTGTGAAGGGAAGTCGGTTCAACAATAAGGCACACTCATGTACCACCCACTACTTAAATGTTGCTTTTGTGTTTACATTATTCCCAGAGCAAACAATTTCAGGATTTTTCAGGTTTTAAACAGCCTGTTTACAACTTTATCACCTGTCAGTATAATGGATTCACATGCATAATCTCTCTCTCTCTCTCTCTCTCTCTCTCTCTCTCTCTAATCAACAAAGCAGTCTGGGTCATTGGCAGGTGTGGAGTTATGCACCCTGTTGTCTAACACATTTTAAACTCTCATTTACATTAACTGAAGGCTTACTAATCAAGAACTAGCAGAATTCCTCTCAATTAATTTGGAGAGTTTGCACCTATACTATATTTTCACAGCCATTAACTATCTGCTATTAACTTAAATAAAATGGCTATTGCTGACATAAATAGGAGAAAAGACAAGACAAAGATTCAAATCGCACATCAAAATCAACTTGAACTTTTTTGCTTGAAAATACAATCTTTTATTTTTTTGTACATTATCTTCTGAGTTGAACATTATTAAACCCTGAACATTATTGTCATGCTATGTCAACATTATCATTACACAGAATTCCGCCCCATGTTTAATTCAAACAAATTTTGGTTGCTTTTCATGAATCAAGGAAACTCAGTTGAATTGACAGAAGGTTATTAAATAACAGGCTTCTATTAAGTTTTTGCCCTATTTTGGGCATTCGACAAGCATTCCTCGTGTAGAAAATAAATTGGACAATCAATACCATTAATGCTAGTCTAATGTAACCTTATCACTTCCAGTGGGAGGGTCCATTCAGAGAAAATTAGAGAAAAATATAATTACTATCATATGATGTAAACAACACTTTAAAGCCCAATTTTAAAAAGTGAAATTGTACACAGCAGAGATGGGGGCAGGGGTGTAGTAAATGCTCTAAACTCATTCTAATGCATTGCAGTGTATGATGATGCCTTTGGCTACATGTAGAGGCTAAAGTGCACTCTCTCCCTAGTGGATAGTGAACATAAACACCTTGGGCGATGCTGATAAGGATGCTCTCTTTCAGCGAGACAGAGCCATTCACAGTTTTCCTCCTGCTGCAAGCCCTTCTTCCTCTTTCCAGCTCCATATTAACCCCATCAGCGGTTAAATCTGGCACTGGAGGCACACTCTATGCTGATGATCCTAACAAACCTCTCCTTAACCAAAGGCATGTCCCGACCACTGACTGATAATTGCACAATTAGATTAGTGCAGCTACTGTTCAAACAGCCTCTGGAGGAAATGCGGGTGTTATGTGTAAAGCTATTTTATTTATTTATTTTTCTGAAGGAGACAGAAAAATTGCATTTGCTGTGCAGACATGACTTGTGGCCCACTGCAAGAAAAGAATTACTTCTCAGGGTCTACAGCACTGGTGCCGTTGGGAGACTATGGCATCTTTGCCTGGCTTTGACATTCTGCTCTGTTTCCCCTGACCTGGCTGACTCTGCATGCAGCTCCCAGGCCAATGGTGACTCACCGTCCCTTCACCTTCAGCTCCAGACAAGCTGCACACCCGAGGCTGGACCACCAGAAAAAAAACCCAAAAACATCACATTAAACAAACCAACAAACAAAAAAAATCTGCATGTCTGTACTTATCTTAGAATTCCCCAAAATAACATCTATATTTGCTAACATTGTTGTCATGTTGTCATGAAAGATTATGTCCATTAGTATACCAGTGCTATGTTACCACTAGCAGTCTTGTTAAGACAGAAGCTACCATTTTTTATGTCAAGACTATTAATGTCACTTGTTTGAGACAAATATTACAGTAGCTTCCATGACAGTTGCCAGTCATGATCGTGGCACTGCATTAATGGAGAGCCCGGATTCACGAGCTTTCGAAAGCCACGAAATACGATTTAATAAAAATATGTGCTGTGGTTACGATTTAGGGCTTTTTTTGTGCTAGTATAACGCTTCACTACCCTGTATTTTAATGCACAGAGCGTAACATCGCCAGTATCTGCGCTAACTGGTGACTGAGGGACAGTAGGAGAAAAATAATGAGTTGATTCCTTACCTTAACCTAACTTTAACCCTAAACCTAACCCTAACAGTTACCAGTTAGCACTGATAATGGTGATGTTACGTAGTGTGCATTTAAATACAGGGCAGTGAAGCGTCGTCCTAGCACGAAAAAAGCCCTAAATCGTGATCACAGCATGAAATTTGATTAAATAGTATTTCATGATGGCTGCACAAAACATTGTGAGATCGGGTTGTAATGGACTTTGGCATTAATGGGCATTAATGCTTATGGCACATTTAACCAGAATAAAGTGCTAAAAAACCTATGTATCTCACGTTACACAATGCTCTTTTATTTGTACTATTTGAAAATGTCTGCTACTTTTCACTTTCTGACTAATAAATAATTACTTAGATATTGTCAATTCAGATGGCACTCAAAAGCTGGTTGAATCGAAATTAATTCATTTTTTGTGTCTTCCAAAGCTTTTATCATGATAGCGTCGATTTGCTGACATTTTTCATGAATAGTGCCATGGCAGGCAGCCATCTTTAAAAAAATCAGCACGTCAAATGCAATTTTCTCAGCATGCAAGCACTGGTTCCAGATTTCTTACCAGGGTGCCATGCTTCTGAACTGGAGGCTTGAAAATGTAGACCCATAGAGGCAGTTTGCTCCATCCAGCTCTCCAAGGGAACAGCACCCCACCCCAAAAGACAGAAAGGAGCAGTACACAGCCATTTCATATATTACGCTTCTCTTCAGCCACCTAGTTGCTCTCAGCTTATTATAACCCAAACAGGCAACTCCCTGGGTGATTCTCTGCTCCACTGTCTCTCTGTGTGGTTGATGTTATTGCTTCAACGGGTGTCTGTGAAGTGTGCTTGCCTTAAAGCTGGAGAACTGGCAAAGGCACAACAGAGGGTTCTCTATCAAGCAGCAAAGAATCACTATTTCCCAATCGCTGCAGAGAGTTAAAAGAAGTGCCTCTCCTTCAAATGCACACAGGCTCTTTCAGAGAAACTTATTTTAATGTCAAATGCTTGCTGCTGCACTGTGTGCCCACAAGACATCCTTAAGAGTGCAGATTCTTCTTACGAGAAAGAAATGGGTCCTGCATTTCCTGGAAATAAAAAGAACAGACTGTCTGTCCATTTGGGAACCCCTCATAATGTAATCTTTCAGCAAGCCAAGGAGGACCGTGAATAGGACACTTTAAAAAAAGTCTTTATTGCTGCTTTTAAAGATGGAGGGACGTCTGCATTTGGAAATTTCATCTGGTAAAATGACCTTCAGCATGTCTCTCTAAACTATGATTATATTACTTATTTTCTAATGCCTGTTTCTCATTTCGCTGTTTCAGAAGACAGCATCGATTTACACATGTATTTACATTTTCAACTCCCAACTTGCCTACAGTTTCTCTAAAAAGGGTAAAGGCTTGGAGAAACTCTTGCCCATTTAATGCATTAATTACCCACTGGCCCCAGATAATAATCATTACTAAGAGAACACTGAGTGATCCCCGAGCTGGAGGCCATTAGCTTTCCCATCCTAGCCTTGCTGCAGATACAGTGGAAATCTATGCCATAGTAATCAGTTGGCCTTATCTTGGCTGAAATGGAGTGCACGGTTGCACAGGCAGAGTTCCAAGAGAGATAGAGGAGTGAAGCAGGAAACCATAGTTGCCAGAAGAGGGCTCTGCATGTCAGAGAACAATGTCATACTAGGATAAACATAGCCTCACTACCAGCACTACCCATAGTACACGTATCATCATCAGCATCATCATCATCATCATCATCATCATCATCATCATCATCACTACCAGCCTCACTACCAGCATCATCATGTACCTTTGGTTAACTCTGCAGAGTTCGATTCAGCATTAACAGGCTGGTCCTGGTGTACACTGCCTTTGAATATTTCAGTATATCTCTGCTTATCTGTGAGCCCTGTGACCTGCTAGAGATGGGTGATGGGATGGGAGAAGTATGGAATGGATACAGTGAGCTGATGTATAAATCAGGATTGCCCAGAGGCGAGCAAGCACACGAATACCTGATCTCACCACGTTCAAATTTGTGGACTGATAGCTGATTCAAAATTCCAGTCAAATAGCTGGAGGATGGAACACTGTGCAATACAAGTGAAAGCAAAGTTTTGGGTTTTTGGAGGAGAACAATCTTTTCTTTTTGCCCTCTGTCACTCTCATGGACTGGTCAGGTAAAGCTGACCCTTTGTTCATTCTGGAGTAGACATATAACCCCCCCCCTTTCTCTCTTTCTCTCTCTTTTCTATCTCTCTCTCACACTTCTCTCCCTTTCTCTCCCTTTTCTCTTTCTCTCTCTCTCCCTCTCTCTCAAACACACACACACATACTTACATACATGGGTCACATGATTATTTCTGTTAACAGTTCAAACTAGTAGTATGTGCCATAGAAAAACAATGGAAAACGAGACAAATGTACTGATAACCTAGGAGTTTATTACTGCTGTCATACCAGACACATTTTGTCATTGTAGAAATCTCAAATTTTATACATGCATTTTTACATTGTGGTTGAAAAACACCAGCAGTCTTTTATATTGTGGCAAAAAGTTAGAAGGGATGAGCCTATAGAAATGGTCCAAAATTACATATAATACTATGTCTTTGCATGAAATATATTTTTCCTTCTCCCGAAGAACTGTAAAACACCACATGTTACACTCTGCTGTGTTAATATTTCAATGGAAATTACATTAATGTACACTAAAATGAAAAATTGTTCTGTTCCCTGTTAAGTTACAATTTCAGATTTGAAATTTCTTTTACAACATTGATAATATACAAATGTATCAAATACGCTATGATTTAACACTAGGAGCTGCCAAAATTAGGCTCATTTGATGACTGACTGATAGTTGCCAGTGTTTGATTTACTGTTTATCTTACAATAACAGCATCAACAAAATATGTGAAGAGGGCAGGTCTCTGAATTTCAGACAAAATATGCATCTAACAGAACGTGGTAGGAAATGTCATCATATTTGCCAAGGAGACCTCGCATGTCAACAAATGATACATTTTGATATCTGTCGACATCTTACAGGTGGTAGCTGTCAGTATTTTTCAGTTGATATTAGACATATCTCGGGAGACACAACCACATCCCTGTCGCCATGTATGCCTCAAGAATCCTTAATATTAATGAAAATAGCAACCTTTTCTTTCTGAAGAAGAAGCACCTAAACAAAACCAAACTCTAATTAGTTCAGTGCAGTCACTTCCCATGTAAATTGCCCAAGCATTTGTTTAATGAATTATCGATGTTAATCTATGGTACTAATGACTATTCACGTTTTGTGTAATTTTCAGAGCCCTCTTGCAGTGAGCTGAGACTGTAAATGGTGCCTGGGTTTCTCTGTTGATTAGTAGTGCAGCTGATGGGTTGGAAATCGCTTGCCATTTGATGTTATGCCGTTACCCCAGCTAAGTGTGACTAATCGGCGCACAGGGAATGCCAGTATTTGTAAAGCAGGCAGAGAAAATTCCTCCAGCTCTGAGCGTTGGTCAGGAGTGTGGGAGTGCTCGGGGAGAGATTTGACACTGACCACTCCTCAGTGGAGGGAAGTTAGAGGATCAAGAGGTGTGGAGGGGGAAGGGAGCAGGGGGTGCATCCTTAGAGCCTCTAATTGGTCTCTCTTTCTCAGCATTCGCTGCTCACCGCCTTGCTTGGAGGACTGTGCTCAAAACCCGAGGCAAAGAGCAAAGCCCTAGGATTTAAAGGGAATATATATCTTAAGGAGAAAGAGAGCGGAGAGGGAGGGTACTCTGAGAATCAATAATTCATAAGGCCTCTTCTTATTAGGGGTCTCCAGACAGTGCTGTGGGTGCTTTATGTGGGGCTCTATGTCAGATGAGATGCGTCTTGAAAGGCCTGTAGTAGGACCCATTGGCTCCTTGGCTGTGCTACTGCTCTGTTTCTCTGTCTCTGTCTCTGTCTCTCTCTCTCCCTATATATATATATATATATATATTGCTCTCTTTTTCTCTCTTTCTCTATTTCTTTCTCCCTCTCTCCCTCTCTCCCTGTCTTTCTCTCTCTCTCAATCTCTCTCTCTCTCCCTCTCTCTCTCTCTCTGTTTCATTTCTGATCACTGGCACATCTGAAGAAGAGACTGGGCTCCAGATCCATGCCTCTTAGCATAACAATGAGCCTGAGTTCGCAGTCCTTGGTTTGTAAAGATTGTTTCTATTAAATTGTGCAAGCATCTCTCAAATTATCATGCCCATCAAAAGAAAGAAGCCACCATATGTTAGCTCCATGTGCTGGCATTCCAGCGGGAAAAGGGAGAGAGGTTTTAGGATGACTTGAATGTAATTATTTCACTTGCTCTGTGCAGGGAGGTTTCGAGCTTAGGGATCTGCATCCGAGGACTTCGTCCATGAGCCTCATTCATCAAGCATACACACCGCTGGCTTTGTAAGAAAGTACAATAATATGTACACAAATATGTATATTCGTTTTGTACAGATGGCAGATTCATGCATCCTTTCCCCAGTAGCAAAATAGTATCAAATACTCCAGGGAGCCAAGGGGGTGCACTGATGTGAGTCTGTCATGGATTCTTGTGTGTAGCAGTTTGTGCAAAAATTCCACCCTACCATTACAAAGTTCTGTGAATAGCTTAAAATAATTTAGTTTTATAAGTAAATAGGGAAACTAAATACTATTTAAAATTATTAGTCTTAGTCTTAGAAGATTATGCATGTGCAAATGATACTTTATGCACATTCAAGCAAATTAAATGAAGATTTGACTAATTCATGTAAGAACAATAACCAAGTCTATGAACCTCTATTTTGGTAAAACTAACATGAAGCATTTAACGAATCTTACATTTTTAAAACATGGCCTTCTGGGTTTTGGAAATGTATTCAGTAGAAGACCAATTGTTGACATTCCACATACACATATAAAGATACATGGGCGTCACCACCATTCAGTCTCCTACACATTTCATAATTATTTGAACCCCCCCACACACACATTTAACATTAGTTATTAGTTCACCCAGCGCTCTTGAATCTTGAGTCTTTTGCAAAATAATCCATTCCACTTAATCTATTGGAGACTACACACACCACTGGAAATCTGCTCTGGGTTTGCCTCCAACTCACTGCATGCAGATGCTTTCAATTGTCAGTGCAAACCCTGCCACCATGCCCAAACCCTGCCCCCATGTGTAGACCGATGCGCCCCCTCACATTAAAAATGCTTCCGACATCTCTGTAAAGATCCCTACAAAGCAGCCAATCAGGCCAATAAACAAACACTAATTTAACATATTGCATCTCTTACTGCTGATATTAAAACACAAGCAAAAAATGAATAAATATATTGTAAAAAATACAAACCGGATTCCAAAAAAGTTGGGACACTAAACAAATTGTGAATAAAAACTGAATGCAATGATGTGGAG
>JBBPDH010000007.1:12550296-12562866 GCA_037974565.1 Clupeocharax schoutedeni
GTTTATTTAAGTAATGGTAAGATTCAATGGATCTGACAGTAATCAAGCCTTAGTGTATCTAACTGATCCCTGTTATCTGTTAAATGTGAAATTATGAAATGAAAGAATGAAACAAATTAAATGTGTTTAATTTGTTGACTGAGAGGACATTAAATGTTCACATCCACACTTTGGTGCTGGATAACTTTTTCCTGTAGTAAATAAAATGGTCTTTTAAAAATAGATTTTGTGATTGCTCAGTGAAACAACTAAGTGTGCCAAAACCCAGAATATTAACGGGGAGGGGGAGCATGGTTTGCTACATAATTGATATTATGTATTACAGACATTTAACAAGATCTGATCTCCCATTGTTATAGACAATGTTAGGAATCCTCTTGCTATAATGGAAGGACGTGAAAAGAAAAAAAATGCAAAGTGCTTAGTGTGACATAAAAAAAGGAGAATGAGAGAAGAATAAAGAGTACAGGAGTGAAGAGGCCAGGAGAGAATGGAGAGTGTCTTTCAAAGGAGATTGTAACAGGTAGAAAAAAGAAAAATGAGGCACTTGTGAAACACTGAGCAATACGCAGGAGTTGTGAGAGTGAAGAAGGAAGGAAGACAGGGACAGATGTAAAGTGAGTGGAGGGATGTAAAGTGAACTGTGGAGAAAAGATTCAGCATTTAATTCTTATGATTTTGTGAACTGCTGTAGATAAACTGGGATGATACATGCACACTAAATGAAATGTTAATATTGTTTATATACTAATTCAACACATTTGTTGAAAAATAATCTATATGAGGTCTTTAATAGCTTTTGTACATGCTGCATGCATAAAGCTAATTTCAATGTTGATATATTTTTAGTGTATGTGCCAAAAACATTTAGGTTTTTGGAATTTTTTTATTGTTTTATTTTCTTTTTTTATTTTCTTTTTCACAGATGTGCAATCTACTGCAAATAGGGGTAATGAAAAAATAGTAGGAGAGAACACAACAATTGTTAAAAAAAGCAAAAAATTGTGGAGAGAGCTAAATGACACAGAGAAAGCAAGGACGCTGCACAAAACCATGCTCAATACTGATAACAGGATTTGAAACTCACTAAACATTCGTAGAATTGATGCGAGGGAGGGTCACAAGCCTGGAACTGACTGTGACACTAATACAGCAATGATGAAAGTAGAAGGTGAAGGAAAGTCTAGGGAAATGGGGTGCAAAACAAGCAGGGGATCCAGAAAAGAGAAGGGATCATGTGCTCATGTGAAAAGACAAAGCCAGGCTTATAGAGACAGTGGCTGGAAAGAGAAGGGAATGAGAGCACAGCTGCAGTTCCACTCTGAAGATCTTGAAGTTTGTCCAGAGGCTTCTGTCCATTTCAGTCCAACTTTCTGAAATAAAAATGCAGAGGAGGAGAGAAAAGGAGCAACAGTGGGGAGTGAGGATAAGGGTCAGGCTGAGAGAGAAGATAAGGTCCAGAGTGAGTGAAGAAAAATGAGGTGAGAAACTTGCAGCAAGATTGAATATAAAACACAGATTACCATCCACTTAATGCTTGTCATTTAAGCTTAATTGTCCCGTCCTTTCATTTGTCAGATACATATTAGAAGAAAAAAGCCCTTTAAAATACTGATAAGAAATGTGTTAATATATCTGACCAGAAAAACACTGACAAGCAGCAAACACACACCTAAATGAACCTACATGAGGGCCAAAAGGAAGGTGTGAAGGTGCTGAGAAACAAAAAACCGAAAACAAAGACAGAAGCAATGCGTAAATACATTATATCAAAAATAGGTGATTCAATGATGGAACTGTAACAATAAGAAGACAGAAGAGTAGCAATAAGGAAAACCAAATAACAGAATCTGGTTGCAAAAACAATACACTATAATTTGAAGAAATTCACTCTTTTTTATCATATATTTTTTATGATGTTATGTATGTAAAAGATATTTATATTATTTATTTGACATATATTACCTTTATAGGCATTTTATTGATAGATTTTCCCTTAGCTTTTTTTTTTTACAACAGCTGATTCAGCACATCCAGAGCTTTGTTTCCAATGGATCCTTTTTAATAAAGGTAATTTTTTTTGTACCTTTTTCATTTTAAGGTGCAAACCGATTAGACAGATTTGGATCTAAATAAAAAACATTGCTAAATTGAGACTGTGGGAGGGCCTTAAAAACAGCTTTGCTACAGATTAGACAGTGGGACTGTAGCAAAGCTAACCTCCCACAGACTCAATTTAACAATGTTTTTTATTTAGATCCATGCCAGTTGCACTACTGCAGTAATCTTACTTACTGATAAATTACTTTCTGGCCTGAGTATGCAACTTGTGAGATGCTTAGCTAATTCTGAATGAATTTCAGTGAAAATTGATCATGTTAGCCAAACAAGTTCACTCCTCCTCGATGAGTGGGGACTGACTCATAGCTTTGAGTTTTTCTAAAGCTTTGAGATAGCACATTTGAACACACACGTCTGAAGCTGCTCCGAATCACTTAGCATCAAAATCAATATTCATGATCTCATTCAGGTTTTTTTTGTACCTGGAGGGAGCGGATCATCGTAGCAACAGTGAAACAAAAGGGAAAACCCACAGTACTGTGGAGAAGGCAAAGCCTGCATGTAGTGGCGGAATCAAACTCAGAAGGCTTATTGGTCATGACTCTTCGCTGCTCTGTCATCATGTCTACAGTGGCAGCTACTTATGGGGCACTCCAGTGAGCTGCGTCATATCCTGACAGCAAACCATTTCTAAATTAGTGTTGGTGCAGTTGGCAGAGGCCTCCCGGTTTGGAAGTAATGAGAGCACAGCACGTCATAACCTCTCCCTAACCCGCCTTAATGGCTAATGTTCAGGATGCTTCTGAGCATTGAACACATGAAAACAGAGATGGGGGTCAGGCATGAGAATGCTGCTAAATAATGGATTTAATTTTGTGGCCTGAATTACCATTACCAAAAAAGAGCAGGGGGAATAACAATATGTATTACTAAATTGGTACAAGAGTCACTACCCAACAGGAAAAATGTAGGACATGTGTTTTGATGCAGAAAATGGACTTATTTCGTTTTGAACAGATTAACAAGATCACCTGGCAAAAGCCATGTTCCAAATTTGTTTGGAAATGTAGATTGTTAATTCTTAAAGGTCTATAGTACTAATTTTGTAATCATTTTGAACTGAATACTACCAAAATGTTACAGTGTTTCCTAATTCAATCTAAGCATTTCAGCTTAATGTTTTTGCATAAACAGAGTTTCATCTTCCAGTTCAACTCGTTCATTGCTATTATATCCTTTATGATTGCATTTTTAACACTTTGTGCTGTGAGATGGACCTGGTTGTGACATAGTGGGTAGGGCACTTGCCTCTGGACCAAGAGGACATAGGTTCGAATCCTACCTTCAGCACCACCATTGGGTTCCTGAGACTATCCCCTGTAGTTATTGAAAGTTATTGTCACTTTGGATAAAACTGTCTGCTAAATGTGTTGAATGTAAATGTAGATGCCCTTTGAGGCTATTCAAGATATTCAACAAATAGAACTAAAATACTACTACTACTAATTAGAAGGAGAAAAGGGTTGCATGGTTGAAATGTTTATATTTATTTCAATGTCGAAGGATAACTGAAATATTGTTGTGGACACGATGTATAACTAGTGAAGGGTAGAGCACTATAGCATGAGACAAACAAGGTAAAACAAGGTCAACATTCAGTAGTTTTACTGATTTATTCTTGAGAAGACATACTAGTTGTAGAGTTCTTAAACAATTTTTTAGCTTTTACTACATGCTACCGTACAGAATCTCAGTTCAATTGAACACGCATTAGCATTTCGAAGCAGACTTGGTCACAAAGCAGCTTTACAGAATCTGAGTCCAATCCCCAAGTGAGCGAGCCAAGGGTGACAGCGGCAAGGAAAGCTCTCTCAAAGACAGGGGGAAAGACCTTGAGAGGAAGACTCACAAAGGGGACTGTTCTCCTCTGATCAGCACAAGAGCAATAAATTGACTAATTAATGCACAATAGGGAATAATAAAAGAAGAATAAAATAGAAGAAAAGATAAAAGCTTATTACTGGACACAAATATCCAGATTAACCAGAGAAAACCTACTGCTAGTGTCCTATCAGAGTGCAAGTGAGACTTAAACCCATGACTACCATTAGAACATTGGCCAACCATAAACATGCACTTCCGTCTTTGTGTGTAAAGTTAAATGGAAACTGTGATAAGATGACAAAACAGGATATTCTATTGCTAAAACTTTTAATATGTCTTTACAGCTAACCATGGGTGCATGGCCCCCACTGAGACTCTGCAATGGATCGCAATGAAAGTCTTACTTCTGCATGAACCTTCGGAAGTAATGGCAGTCCCCAGATTTGCATCACTTACATCCGGCCATTCCGCATATATAAAATGGCCAACACATATAGCCTGGTTGCATAAATCAAATAAAAGTGATTGTCAACTAACAACAATTCAATGATACGCAGTTTTGCCCAGGATCAATACAATGTTCAGATTTCTTATTCAAATAGGGATAGTAGTGAAGAATTGTAGGAAATATTAAATCTGCATGTTTGTTTTCAGACCAAATTATTATATTCATCCAGTAATTGAGCAATTATATACACATCACTTACTTGGCTGCAAGTACAGTGAAGTACTCAACAAATGTCAGTATTTTTATACAGTATTTTTCTAGTAAAGGTTAGTATAGACCTCTCATACAAAGCTGAAATAAAAGTTCATGTTTCAGGAAACTATCTGTCGTATAACAGTTTCACTTTTCAACATTCTGCATTTTTGATGTGCACTAGGGCTGTGTACTGGATAAAAGGGACCTATGTTTAGCAAACTAACTACAACAACATGAAAACCTGTATCACTTTATGTATTTACTCATTCTGTCAAATGTGATATGACCCTTCATTCATACAATCTTGCAAATCATGACAAATCATTAAGAATCCCTCCCTTTTCAGCTTTTGACAGAGACTGATTTTTTCTGATGCCTGAATGTGAATTGGTTCCCACATTTTCTCAGCTCGCCCAGATTTGCTTTCTTGTTGTTATTTTTTTTTCTCTCTCAACCAGTGGTTTGCTCCAGGCATACATGCATCATTTCTTCCAGCAGTTAAGGATGAGACTGAGAAGGCATGCTGAAGATGGGGCCTGGATGTTGGGCTTTGTGTGTGCGCACTGATCCGGAAGATGTTGGGATCACATCACACAGGGACGCAGGCATCTACTGCTCCCGACCACAAGCTAAAGGTCTGGCAGATACATGTAATTTATGCTTGTCAGAGTGCGTCCTACATGCATATAAATGTAAATCAGCCTGACAATGGAGTCCAGCTTTGGCTGTAGAGCAGAAGGCACATTAGGGGAGAAAATTATACTGTTAAATAAAGGGTTTATTTAAACAAATCAATCATGAATGAATTGCGAGTGCCAGGATATTGTGAGTGCCATTCTCATTATTTCTCTCAGGGAAAAGGTTCTGTTTCCAAATATTAAAAGCCTACAGTGCATAAAAATGTTTGTGGTGCAAGCATAAGGGACATGTTTGTATTTGTTTGTAGCAACCCTGCATCCTCTCCGATTGCTTGCAAAATATGAGGTTAATGTTAATATTAATGTTTCCTCCTGGCACTTGCCAACTCATGCGTCATGACCTGCTCTGAATTCTCCTCAGAGTCAGTACTCTCTCCTGATGAAATCGTAATGCCACAAGAAGAAGGCAGCACTTCTGCTACACGTTATCTCCAATGTTCCATGCAAAAGTGTTTTTTTTTCCACCTCAGTGATGAGTCAGAGTTAGGCAAATACAGTGTAAATCTGGGCAGCCACTTTTACTGGCGGAAATGTTGCCTTCTTTATCTGGAGGCCTATTGTGGTATGTTTGCCTGGGCTCCCCCTAATCCACCGCAGGAGCGTGGGCTGGCGGATTGGGCCTCTGTGAGAGGGAGGCTGAGGGGTGCTCCATCCAGGAGACAGGCAGATGTGGGCTGCCAGCATAGCTGCTCAAAAGGGAGTCTAGGAGGATTTGGCATTGGCACAGAGCGGTGGCAAAGGTTCAGACGCAGAAGGCAAAAACCCGTCCTACCTTTTATGATGGGCATGAAAATGCTTACCAAGCATCTTTTCTTAATCCACAACTTAATTGTTCCATTCCACAAAGTACATTTTACCCACACCAAACTTCCTTAAACATGTCGTCGGTCCTTTTCCTGTGTGGGCCTGTGTTTGGTTAAATTTCTAAGCATGTACCGCATTCTTGGCTCTCAGGCAGTTTTCATTAATCTTTAATGAGAGAGGAAACAGAGGCAGAACCACACACATTTCCTCAAGTTTCACTGTACACGCATCTGATCAATAATTAATGGGGGTTTCATGACATGAGGGAGCAGCAGCAGAGTGGCTGGATTAAGGAGAAGACACGCTGTAACTGTGCTTCTTACACACTGTGCGTCTGGCATGCGTTCACTCTGCCTCTTAGATGAGTATTTATGAGGACTGAGAGCAGTGGAACCTTAATATGTTTGCACAAAATAAAGCATTATGTCTCAGAAATATTGTCATTTTGCTCAACAATGATTTTACCCTTTACTTACCTTGTAGATAGACACAATATAGTATTAAGTAGTTGTAAAGTGTCCATTTGTCACATGTCACATTTAATCCGTTCAACCAAGTGAAGTGGCGAACAGTCCGAAATGCAGAGTCTGGGGAGCAGTGTGTGGGGATGATACCTTGCTCAATGGTACCTCAGTGGTGCCATTTGTAGTCCTGGGATTTGAACCCTTTGAACTGCCTAATAGCCAGGCCACCAGCTGGCCAATAAGCCACCAAGTAGTATTACTCTAAAGTGATTATTAGCTTAGAAACATTAGAAACATTTAAAATAAAGTAAACATGAATGTAAAAAGATCTTTTTAGACAAGCTTTGAGGCCCACTCCAGAACATGGCAGCATAACACGGGAACCAGCAAGAAATTGGCTAAACCCAATTTATATGTGGTCTAAATTTCCTCTGATCATTTAGAAAGTGACCTTCAAATGTTTTGGAGGGGTGATGAGTTTGACAGATGAGAAAACAAATGTGAATTAAGTGCAGTGCATGACAGCAAGGATGAAGACAACTACAGAAGACAGTTTAAACACTGAAAAAAAAGAGAGAAACAGCAGGATGGCTGGCAATAATGAGGAAGAGGCAGAATTACAATGAAATACTTATTATGAACGATATCTATCCAGCAGTGTTGCTTTCAATGAAAAAGACATGTTTTGTTAGAGGTTTGTTCACACGGCACCACACGGTTTATGCAGCCTGAGGGGAGACCTTTCTGTGCAGCAACTTGGTCAAATAGCTATCAAGACGATGTGTCATGCATTCTTTAGATTCCAAGCCAACAAAGAAACTGTGATTTACTTCTTTATTATAAACATAGTCTACTACCTGCATTTCTAAGTCTATTGTTTCATAAGAGGTTATTCAAGCATCATAATAACATTCCTGCTTTGGTTTTTGTTTATTTTTGTAATGGCATTCTAGTCTGATTATGTCTCTATTACATTTTTGTTCTCCAAAATGTACCCCCACACTCCCTCAGGCTAAGGTCTATTTTCCGTTTTGGTCCAGGTGTGAATATCTCCTTTAGGTCTTATTTGTCTAATCCCTTTACCTACAAGATGGTTGACTTACTGCAATTCAAGTGTGAGGAAAAAGAGAAACTCATGAGTTGAGGGTCCTGCTGGCAACAGCCAACAGACATTTCTGACAGATGTTTTGATTTTTTCATTTATTTTTAATTTTCAAATCTATTGGATTTGTGTAGAATGGACTACACTGTTAGGTGAATGATTGCTCAAAATAACCAGAATTAGGGCAGATTTTTAGTCAGCAACAGTACTGACCACCAAACCAAACCAATACAACCACATCATTTATGGATACATGTAACTATACATCCCTAACCTAATATCTCACAAAGATTCAGCCTTCTGCCAGAAAGTAAAAGCTGACTAAAATTATAATTTTTTTAGCTTTTATGTCTATTTGAATATTGAGGGTTTTTTATCTGACTTAACAGGCCAAGATCATAAAGTCACATATCTTTCCTTACAGAGTTAACATGAATATTTGAGGAATCTTAGACATAGGAACCTTCTGCAAATCTGTGGAAGTTCATATTGAGGGTATAATAAATGATTTTGCATCCTCACAAACCTGGGCCTGCCTCTTTTGTTCCAGTCTAGCTTCCGACTTGTCATAACTGCCAGAACCAAAGCTTTCACAAAACTGCAGCAGAGTCATTTTTTAGACCAGTTTTTCCACCAAATGTCAAGCACAGGGAATACGGTGGAGCATCTCTTTGAGGTGTTTTTTCTATTTTCCCGCTTGCCTCAAATGAAAAACTATGTCACCTCAAAACATTATGCCTCTCAGATACGTAGCAGAATACTGCAGAAATATACTGCACTACAAAGTTATTTGTCATAATATGCAACGTCAGTGTTTCTCCATTACTGGTCCTGGAGGCCCAGCGTCCTGAACATTTTAGTACTCTAACACACCCATACTACCCAGTAAGGGGTTGTTAAGCTGATTAGTTGAATCAGATGTGGCAGGACAGGAGGACTTCAGGACCAGGGTTGGAGAACAATATACTATATTACTTCAACCCATTAAGTGTCAGAGTATAATGTTACAATACATTTATATCCACAGCATTATTTCAAAAGATTTCAGCATTTTTTTAAATTGTGTATCCATTTCTCCACAGTCTATAAAACGATGAATAAAATGTTTAATAATTGCACATTTTAATTAACTGGACATTTCATATCTTAGCAATAGTCTAACATCTGTGATGTTCTCTAAAACCTTTCCACTCACCATCATCTATCCTACGCCACAATGCTGTATTATTGCTGGGGGCTTAGTCATTGTGTTCTCCAAAGTGGTTGGCCAAAAGGATGCATGTACTGTGTGACCTTCACAGTAAAAAGCTTCACATATGCCAGGACACTGACAATCTACCCGGATCCTTGTTCATTTTTTTTATTGCCATCTGCTTTCCTTCTTTTACGTGATCTCTACTGCATCTTTTTCTCACTCTGCAGAATCATTCCACATGCACAGCAAAGAGGAGCAAACTGAGTGCATTGTTTTCTGCAGTTATTAACTCATGAATTTCAAACTTATCAAACTTCATATCATTGCTATTCATGAAGATTTGCACCGCTTGACATATTATTGCCACTTGGGCAATAATAAGGGGGAAAAAATCCAGCAAACCAAGTCACTTAGAGAGCAGAGTGTTCTGAAAGTAGCAGCCCTGAAGGCTGTGGGGGAGCGAATATCTGAAAAAGTGTCAAGCCTCTCAGAGCTTGTGCATTTATCTTAGCTATCCAAGAAACAAGTTAACAACTGTCTGCTCCGTATCCATGACAACAGCATAACTCTGATCATGAAACTTGCAGCGGAAAAGCTATGCTACACATAGGCTAATCTTAGCACAACAAAAAAGGCATGGTGAAAATATGGAGAGTGCTGACTTTCCTTCTGATCTTTCATTTGAGCGAAAGATTTAGTGACTGGTGATTGTAATGTATATGTGCAGCACTGAAATGCAGCTGTAAATAAATGTTGAGAAATAGGCCAGATTTGTTTCTTTTTCTAGTAACATGCAAAATGCACCCAGGGTGTGGAGACTAACAAGCATTTATTTTTGACTACTTGAGCAATTAAGATCACCTTATTCCATCCTGTATATAAATGTCTCACCTCCTGCTCATGCTGAAACAAATGAAAGAATGAATGAATGAACAAATCAATGAATGAATTAATCATTTTAGATGTCTGAGATAACTTTACACATGTAAAAAAATGTAAGATCATGCTATGCAAAACATTTGATCACTTGGATTGTCATGAATACATGATAACTTAGCTAAAAATTAATAACTCAGTTGATCACCTTAACAATGTATGTGCGTAACTAAAAGCAATTGAACCCACATCAGTGGTAGGGTGCTATGAACTATCTGTCCTCTTTCTGATTCACTATTACAGCATATTTATCAGAGTACATGCTTTTAGATCTTTAAACCATTTTGTAATGCTAAGACAAAGAGAATGTATTGTGACACAGAAAACATGTAAGAGATAAATATGAAAATGCTCCTGAGAAAAAATGCAATTACTCTCTTAAAACAAATAACTTGTTGCATGACCTTTAGTAGCAATAATTCCAAACATAATTTCCTAGAATATGATGTCAGCCTTTCACATTATTGTGGATGAACAAGAGCCCTCACTTCTTTGCAGGACTACTTTAACTCCCATTCACTGGAAGGTTTTCACGGAAGCATTGCGCATTTAATGTTGTGCCATGGCGTCTCTATTCAGACCCAAGGCCTTTTCAAAACATTAATTCTATTTCTGTCCAGTCATTTTGACATGGATTTGCTTTCTACTTCATTTCAACTTCAGAGTATGTACAGATAAAAATATTTGTAAAACATTCTCAGATACACAACACGGCAAAACACCCCCATACATCCCACCACCTGCGCTGTGTATGGGAGTCGGTATGTTAGTCCTACTGTGACATACAGTATTTACTTTATGCCAGATATCAAGGGACCTATGTTGTCCAAAAACAGTACATTTTGGGCTGATTTGTCTAAGGAACATGATCTCAAACTGTTTTGGGGCATAATTTTAGCTTTTTGCACACGTGAGATGAGCAATGTTTCTGTTTTTATTTGTTTATGTAGTTTTTGGTCAGTGGTGTTTATTTGCCTGTCTCTATCTTACTGTGCTATAATGAGTACTGAATTTATCTGAAGCCAGAGAGACCAGCAGTTCCTTGCATGCTGTCTTGGAAACTTTCGTGATTTCGTGGGCTGGCTACATTCAGGCCTGCCTGTGTTTGTTCACTTGAATTTGCAATTAAAATTTGTTTGTCATTTCCTGAGTATTTAAAGGGGTCAGTTGTGAGTTTGACTACCATTCCGTGCCAGTGTCTGTTAAATTCCCACATAAACACATCATTCTGCTTTATGCTGTACTGATTGGGTGATCCTGTATAAATCAGGGAAACTATAAAAAAAAACACTGCTCTAATTGACACTCTGTTCTTGCAATGTGACCAGTTAGATGGTAAAACACTACTAGATTCAAGATTCAAGATTCAAGAGAGATTAATTGTCAATTAATTCCATTTTTGTGGTGGTATCTTATTTTTTTTCTGGAGCTGTATAATGTAAATTAAGTTAAATGTTTCTTATTATAAACTGTGTACATGATCACTTGATTAAACAACAGCATCACTATATTAACCAACAGTGACAGCCCTAGTTATCACATGTGGGAAAATAGAATCCTGACATTTCAGGGATTGACATGTCATGTGATCTCATAATCTTCACTTTTTTTTACCTGTGAGTGATTGTCATTTTCTGACACTTTACCCACAATCAGGTGTTTTTCAGACACTTCTTGTGTGAGATGTGACTTCACTGTTAGGAAAAGAGTTTATATTTTTCAGAAGAGCTCTTTGAGTTCTTTGTAGTGTCTAATGAATGCTCATGTTATGCCAATGAGTTTTTTTTTTTTCCACTCAATTTTGTTTTCAGGAATCGGGCGAGGATAACAAACATCTGCATAAAGTCTTGCAATGATACACCCATGAGTCCAGGTTGAACCACAGTATTCCGAATGCCACGTTGAGCCACATGCTAATTAGTGCCGCAGAGAGTTACACAGATTTCATAAAGACACTCCTCGAGGGATTTCAACTAACGCTAAACTCCCCAAACTTCAGAGTGTGTCTCTGTCTTCTCTGACAGAAAGAGCAATGGGAACTGTCTTTAGTGGGGGAAACAAAGGCTTAGGCTGAGCTCCTGTGGGAAGCTCCGGCTTGATTTGAATCCTCTTTTTCCGGGGGTTGCTGTAGCTTCAGTGCCTCCTAAGCAGTTGCGAGAGACAGCTGCATAATTTCGCCCAGGGCTTCAACATACAGATTCCGAGACAGGGCAGAGGGAAGCATTGTTAATATGTTCACTTGTTTTGGCTATGAATTGGGCATGTTTCAAGATTTGCTATAGAGATGGAGAGCCTCACTGTTTTACTGTGGAAATGTGTAAGAGACCAATCAGAACAGACGTTTCCTGCATTTATTTACCTGCAGTGTTTCAGTTCCGAGGGCTTTCAAAATGGGAAGCTGATGATGTAAACAAGTTTGGGTTATATAATTCCAAGACTGCACATTCTATTTTTCCCTTATTTCTAGAGAAAATGTAAGCCATATTTTTCTACTTATAGAATCTCATTGAATTGACTGACTGGTCTCATTTATTTTTTATTGTGTTTTATCATTTGAAACACAGTATACTAAGATATCACATTGTCAGTCACATTGTATTTTCACTGTATGCAGACTTGTTTCACTATGAATTCTCAGGCAAGTGTTAAACCTAGTCTAAGATTATGAATGGCAATCAGACATTATCTAAAACATTATCTTTGTGCATCTTATTTGTGCAATA
>JBBPDH010000007.1:12562904-12578257 GCA_037974565.1 Clupeocharax schoutedeni
ACAGGTGAGGGTGAACACACGTGACTAGGAGTACAACAGGACTACAAAGGGACTACAAAACACAAGACATGTGACACAGGCAAAAACCAGAATGCATGTTAGCTTAAAAGTCCTCTGGAATGTCAAACAGAAAATAAACACTAAGAAACAAAAAACAGTGGTCTCACATGGCCTTCAGCCGTGACAAGATCTCTACTATGTTCAATAAAAGACTCCTAACTACCATCTGTGTCTTTAGAAATTCACTTAACTGTAAGTTACTTATTCATAGTATTTATACTAAACATTTGTGTATTATAGCATAATGTATTTCATATTGACGTTTTTCTACAGATTTTATATTTTAAGTTGTTCTTGTCTCCGTGTGTCTGTGGAGTCATAACATTCTCCTCTGGGATCAATAAAATTTTCTGACTCTGATTCTTAAAATAGAATAGTCTAGTACTAGCCCACTTAGTGTACTTTGTCTATTTCACTATTTCAAAGTTTTGATATATCTTAAAATTACATATATACACACATATATATATATATATTAAAATAAGTATCTAATATATGGTGAAATAACTTCTGTGTGCAGTAACTGGTAAACACAATTGCACAGTGATGAACTAGTATGGTGTCTAGCTCTAGATTTTGATTTATTGCTTGATTGACTGTTTTAACATATAACACTGAATAGTACCTGTCTGCATATACATGTATTATGTTCACAATAAGGATCTCAAGACCTGTTAAACAGATGGATGTCTGAATGATGCTTTATTAAATAAAGCTAAAGATTAAACAATATTCACTCATTCTGCAAATTGGCAATAAATGCCTCAGAAATTGTAGCTAATATTGTCAGAGTCTAATTCCTGCAACTCAATATATGCATATGTCAGCTAGACAAGCTTTCCCCTTGTAGTGATTACCCACGCATAAGTTCTTTGATTAAGCCAGTGCCTCACCATTGAATTGATTGAGGGAACAAGTCACTGAATGACCTCTTTATCTTGCCTTATCTTTTCACAGATGTCTGACAGCGATCATTTCTGTGGTAAGGAAATGGCAGTCCTAGCCCCTGTGCTGCAGACTGAGCTCAGTCAGGTGGAACAGAACAGAATTCGGGGCGCAGCACTGGAGAATAAAATGTACATGTTCTAATAACGTTTCTTTAACGCACGGCTCATGACCAAAGTATTAGTATAGGTTAAATGGTTAGGTTAAAATAGAAGCTGAAGGGATAGTGGAAGCTTTGTTCAACACATGGTTTCTTATTCATTTGTGCCTGTATCTCATCTGCATCTGAAAGAAACACGGTCTGACTTTTTTCTTCAAACAAGGTATAAGTGGCACTAGCTGGTAATTTGGACATCATTAACAATATTTGGAGGACAAAAGTGAGAAATGCAGGGAGATTTCGGGATTACTCTTTGCATGAAAAGACTACATGGGTTTGTAGAATGTACCCATAATTAACTTTTTATGTTTTAAACATTCTCATTTTATTCTCTCCCTCAAGTCCTCAAATAAAGTTTTCTAACCCAAAATTCAGTAATTCATTAAATTCATTACACATTATAAGTAAACAGTGCCTTGAAATGAAATGACTTCAGTTCTGATTGGCAGCCCTGTGTTTTGCCTTGTTTAAGCAGCAGCCCACATTAAAATGTACAAAACCAAATGTACAGACTGATATTAACATCGATGCTGGAAAAAAATAAATGTAGCCACTTCATTCAGACTGTGAGTGGGCAAAATGTGTAGTCATATGTAAATATGTTCATGGTTGTGAATATGTAAATGTGTTCAAGCTGCTTTTGCTGGTGAGTTTCCATAATTTAACTGAATGGTCTGAATGGCATATTTTGAAACTTATAATAATGTTAGTCTAGCATTTCAAACTATTGAATTGTTTTATGCTTCAAAAATGAAAACACATCTCACTGAGAGTCGATCTCATTACGACTTGGTGACTGTCATTCCCGAATGTTCACTCATTTACTGGCAGGGTTTGACTTGCATCAGCTGTGAGTGACATGAATCTTAGTCTGTTCGCGCAAGTAGTCACTTCACCTAATATGACCAGTCACCTGTCAGTGACAGGGACTCAATTCGGCAGCAGCTGGCAAAGCACGTATCAAATAGTGATATGTCCAGATCTGAAAGTATTCATTGAAAAGTCCTGAAACTGAGCTGCCCATTTGTCAAATAAAACTGTTCATATGATTACTCATACTTTTTGGGACATGCTGTAATTAAGAACATGACTCAAATGACAGTTTTGTTCTTAAACTTGTTTTCTCTAAAATGAACATTTCTACTGATATTAAAATATACCTTAACACCACTTTCACACTTGGCGTATACCTACAGCTTTCACTCAAACTGACTAGTGCCATAAAACAAACCATGCAGACAATCCTGAAGAATCCATTATTTTTGTTTGTGAACATTTTATTGGGTTTAAACTAATACATACATATTAAAGTAGGTGCATATATTAGATAGATCATATCTTGGTGAGGCAAAGTCATAAATATACAAAAAAAGATTTAAATCTGACCCCTCAAACCACTTCAGTAGGAGTCCTGAGACATTTAAACCACGACTCCCAGCGCTTACTGCACATGGTTTGTGATGGTGATGACACAGTAGGATAATCACTCGTAACAGCCTTTTCTTGTAAATACTGAGGAAGAAAATGCATATCTAATTTGTATGACATCTGCTCCAAGAAGGCTGTGATTTCAAGTGTCTGAAAGACTGCTCAGATGTATTGTTTATTAGATAATGCCAGGGAAATGCTCCAGGATTTAAAGAATCCTAAGCGATTTTTTTTTATTTGAGGGCCATAAGGACAAAAGGGACCCGACAGAAATTCTACTTATCTAGGCATGGAAGTTTAAAGCCTGATTTCAAGTTCATATTCTTTTTGTGAGTGAAATAACTTCAGTAGCCAAACATAGGTCTACCAAACAATTATTTTCCTGTGAAAACACTGATTACCTAAGACTTATTATGTTTCTCTTTAATCTTTCAGATACTCAGGTTCATGAATAGAAGAATTTTTAGATGATGTGTTGAACCTTCATGATTGACAGTGATTGTGATCATATTCACGAGATATTCTTGAACATTATTTGTTGTTACAGTCAATTCATTTCATAAGCCTGCTTCTTATTTCAATTAAGTCTTATTTTTACATGCATTTTAACTTAACCTACTTACCATCCTGCAAGTAGGTAGGATATGCCATGGCTGACTCCTATAAATTGCAGTCAGAAAACATACTGTTAAGAGCACAGATGACACAATCAACTGTTCATCAAAATCAGATAGAACCTGCTTTTGTCATGGAGACGACAACAATGACTGGAAGTAAGCCCATTCGTAGCATGGTGGAAAGCCCAGACACGGACACGAATGAGCAGGTAAGCCACGTGTTTTGATCTGAGAATGCTCCCGTTTGGGAGTAGAAGCTTCCTCCAGGAAACTCGCATTCTCACACACAAACACAGATAGGTAGTTGATGGTTCTGAGGAACCAGAGTGCTCATGAAACTGGAGAGTCGGTTGATTGGTTAGGTGGGTCGACATTGGTTCAATGTCTGTTGCGTAGGAAAGCCCGTTTCCTGTTTAAATACCTTACGTGCGTCGATTCTGGTGCCTGGAGATATCACGTGCCCTAGTGCATGTGAGAGTTTTGTCTTCCCATAACATACAACATAACTACCAAAACCAGAACATATCTGCAAAAGAGATTGCATTTTCAAGGCCTGTTTTACCTTCAGTCTTGGACTCACAGCTCACTGTTGATTTCTATCCAGTCTCTAACTTCGGAATCCTTTTAGGGTCTAAAGATCAAAACAAGTATGTCTTCTGGCAGCCTTAAAATGTTGAGCTCATTGAATTTTTAATGATTAGAAAAAAAGCATGAATGTTTAGTGACATTGATCAAATTAATGCCAAATCTCAAATTCAAGGCAGCATGTTCTTTTAAAACATTAAATACCTTTAGAAGTGATGCATATGAACTGTTGTGACAGTTTGTGATATGTAAACTCAAACACACATTTACTAACAAATTTATAGCAAAACTTCTTGAAAGTGAATATCATTAATAACAATGACTTGTATTGAGCATGGTCATCAAGGTTAATTTTCTCACTTTAGCCTAGCAAGGGGCCAATCATATGGCCTGCACTGTATATCTGTTTAATTAACATGAAAATACTCTGTGCCAAACAGAAACAAAGGTTGTTGCCTCCTAATGACAAACTTTCAGTGCAAAAGAAGCTAATTAGGCACTTTTTCAAACTCAAAATAATGCAGCAGAATAACAATTGACAGTCAAAGAAATTCACAGATAATGACTTTTTGAACACATTTATTGAAATACCTTGTGGTGGAACCTTTTCTTTATAGAGGATGGCTAGCGAATGTGCTATAGGGTGGTTATTGGCTATAGTTGGTTAATTTACACATAGAAAGTGCACTTATATGGTATAAGCTTTATGTTATTCTTTAAAGTTGTAAATATTAGGTGTATATTTGCAAACTTACTGTAAAGGGCAATCTCACTGCTTCAGCATACCAAGGCATTTTGGACAACGCCATACTTTCAACTTTGTAGACACTGTTTGGGGAAAAACCTTTTCCATTCATGCCTGACTATGTCTCAGTACACAAGGCAAGCTCCATAACGACATAGTTGGATGAGCTTGGCATGGAAGAACTTTACTGGTCCACACAGAGCCCTGACCTCAACCTCGTCCAACATTTTTGGGATGAACTGGAATGAAGAATGCAAGCCAGGCCTTTTCGGGAGTGCCTGCCCACATAAATGCTCAACAGAATAAATGGGCACAAATTCCCAAAACTCCAAAATCTTGTGGAAAGCATTCAATGATGTGTAGAAGCTGTTATAGCTGCAGACAGGAACCAACTATATCTCAAAGTCTATGTATTTGAATGCAATAATACTGAAGTCTCTGTTGGTGTAATGGCAATGTGACCCAATACTTTTGTCCACAAAGTGTATATACTTTACTTGATAATTAAGTAAAGTATATAGAATTTAGTCACTACAGTATAGGTCACAGCTTCCTATGTCAATACATTCAGAATGGTTAAGCCTTAAATTGTTTTTTTTCCCATTTAATTAAGCACTTAAACAGTAAGCCAACAAATAAATAAAGAGCAATTAGTTAATGATTCAGATCTCCATTTATTCCAGCCAAAAGTGACACATTAGCTTTACTGGAGCTAACTGATCATTTTAAATGAATTTGTGGATATTTTAGGTCTCCTTGTAGTACCCAAAAAGCCATCACAACACAGTGATGTCATTAGGGAAATCATTTAATAGACTGGCTTGTAAGGGACAGGGCTATTTTTGCTGAAATAAGACAGACAAGATGATCAATTCTTCTAAAAGCAAGTAGATCAATGAATGTTAGGGTCTGAAAATGTCAGTGTGTAAAAAAAGAAAATACTCCAGCCTAATGGTGTTTTGAAAGTCGTGGCACTAATACAGTGTTTCAAAACTTTGGCACTCTCTAATCAATCGCATCTCTGGAATCTGGCTCTTTTCTTTTTAGTCATGACTTTCAACTCAGGTATGGAAAATTTCATCCAATCAAAACAAATCATTGTAGCCCTGCCAGTCAATGAGGTACTATGGTCGAGGATCTGCCGAGTGGTGTATGCATTACCACTATCAATGATTCTGGGCAGGTCTGAGTAGGGTCCAGGGTCACCAGGGGTGAGGAGAAGACAGGCTTGAGCTGGGAGATGTGGAACACAGGATGAACCCGGAGGGAGGCAGGCAGCAGGGCGAAAGCTTCTTTGATTTAGTGCGGAGGTGAAGGTTCCTGGTGGAGAACCAAACTCTGTCACTGATGTAGAACAATTGTCCCTGGGGTGCAATGTGCTGGACATAGCAATGATTGGCACGCTGGATGGAAGAGCCTGCTGCCAGAGTCATTGACACCTGTAAACCAACTGTTGGGTTGAGGTACATCAACCTCCGGCTCCTGGTGGTCAAACATTGGAGGATGGATGAGGCTCAGCCCAGATGAGGTAGTGGGCCCAGGAGTGCTGACGATCTGCAAAGAAACACCTCAGGAAGCGCTCCAATTGTTAGTTGGTCCGCTCTGTCTGACTGTTAGTCTAGGGATGGTATCTAGGAGAGACTGCAGGAGGAGTTGATCTGGGGCCCTCTGTCCAAGATGATGTCCTTGGGGAACCCATGCAAACGGACTACATGCTAAGGAATTGATTCAGCAGTGGTCTTGCCATTAGGAAGTCCGGGGGGCGCCACCAGGTATACAGCCTTGGGGATGCCATCAACGATAGTGAGGATGGTGTTATTAATGTCAGACTCCAGCAGACTGGTGATGAAGTCCATCATGATGTGCCACCAGGAATGGTGAAGGACCAGAAGAGGTTGAAGGTTCCCTGGCGAGGTCTAGTTCAAAGACTTGGCCCTGGCACACACTGCACTTGGACAAACCCACGAACCCTGTTAGTGAGATGTTAGTGAGACAAGGGGAGTTCCTCCCCCTATTCAACTGGTTTGACCATTTCTCGGATGGAGAGGACAGATAGTGTGGTGTTTGGGGTAGGCGCAATAGGTGCACAGGCCCTCGCGACAGCGTCTTGCCCTTTCTTCTGGGTTAGGGAGATGCGCCCTATGTACATGGATTCCCTGGTTCCGGACAGGTCAACTTGCTATGGTGGAGAGCCGTCTGGTTTCATGCTGGTGGTGGACTTCTGTCTGGGATTTGCTGGTGGCAGGGGAAGAGCAGTAGGCTTCAGATGAGAGCTCCTTTTCTGGTTTATTCTGAGAAAGATTGATTATATGTTGGAAGGCAGCCCTGAGTTGACTGGTGAACTCGATTCGAATAGACTGTATTTGAATAGACTTTGTTATTCTTTGCTCTCAGAACTGCTGTGGCCCACTCTGCTACCTGCCTGGAGATAACAGAGATGAGAAGTGCAATGTTGATGTGGTGTAATGGCTGAGCTGAAACTCAAAAAACAGGTTGATATTAGTGAGAAAGGCATCGCACTTTACTATTCCAATTTTCAGGTAAACCTATTTTAGGTTCATGATTGGTTGGGTGAGAGGACCGGACCGCCGCGTGTGGGTCCTGTGACTTAGCCGCTAGCTCTCAACGGGGCTGTTCAAGAAATGTGAGCCGCTGCCGTAGTTGTTCCACCTCTGGACGAGCCACTACGGACCCATGAAGGGCCTGCCGCTGCCCAGCAATCTTCTGCCTCAGCCCATCATTCTCAGCCACCTGCCGAGTCACTATGTCACACAATGCAACGAAATCCACTGGGTTCACAGCGTAGGGCTAAGTCATTCTGTCATAAACTTGGCCGAAGTGTTTGCCCAGTGTAGCGTGGTGAATGAACCCAGTCGTGGATGTAACACGAAAGAGTTGGTTGACCATGCAGTTAATCTGAGAACGCTCTCAGCAGAGACCAGAGATTCACACCGTGTTTTTACTCACACAGTGTGAATATAAACACGAGAAAAGAACCAGAGTACTCATGCAACCAGTTGGAGATGAGGAGAGATGAGTCGGTCATAGGACTTAATGACTGAGCACTGGTTGCTCCCAATTCCTTGTGTGACACACTACACATACAGGTCACGTGACTGGTGTGTGACAATACTAAATACTTGGTCTTCTGTTTTATTTCATACACACTGAAGCAGTAATGCGTATAGTCACTTGGATCTTGGTTGGGACTTCTCTTCTTGTAGACCCCAAAGTGCCTCAGCGCTCTGCTGTTCCCTGTAACAGCTGCTTAACCCCCATAATGTAATATACCGATGTAATTTTGCAGTTCATTTTTGTCTGCTAAGTTCTATCATGAGTAAAATATTGTCAGTAGACTAACACAAATCATGTTCAGGAAATGATTGCTCAGTGAGGTTTTGTAGTGTTTGCTATAATGTTCATTTACATAGTTTAAATAAGATTACATTAAATAACCTAGATAAACTTATGTCCATATTAAGGTTTATCTCAGATATTTAGCACCAAATGAGTGAATACATGCAGATTTACTTTCACTTCAGCTGAATGTCAACACAAGCCTCAGTTAAATTCAAAGTCAGTGCATGTCTAACAATAGCATAAAAACATAAGCAATTAAACACTTTAATTAAATGTACATTATATAATTTAGTTGTGTCTGTTTTGCTGAACTTGTCCAATTTAAATACACTTTTTTTCACTTTACTTATAAATATATTTACCATCAACGACTTTGTCAGTATATTATTACAGTGCTTATTTTAATTATTAGTACTCATTTTAATTTCTTCTCTTGTTTCATTAATAAATATAAAATGATATATTGTTGATGCATCAAAATGCATGAAAAACAAATTATTTGTGCATTATCGGTCAAAAAACAGCATTCACTTGCACTTGGTGTCAAAAGTCAAATCCAGAAGTTGTGAATCAGCTTGTAGGTGGTCAGGGTTACCAGATCTCAGTCTTTTAGGGTTTATCAGTTCTCAAAATGTCTTGGAAACAGTGCTGTTTGATCTTTTTTACAAGTTGAACCAATTAAATAAAATATCAAAGGTCAAAGCTCATTGCTTTCATTATCATTAGCAGTTAAATCTCTTTTTAGATTAAGCTTTTTGCCTCTGTAGCTGGTATCTTTGCCCATTCTTTCCCATTTTTAGAGCCACCCCTTTCAATGTGTGGAGCTGAGCATATGCCTGAACACACTAAATTGGCTGGAAATGGTCAGTGCTAAGGTTAACATTGTGATCAACATGAGAATTGGGACAATCCCTCATATGCTAGCCTGCAGACAGCAGGTTGCCTTGAATCCTCGGCCATGAGGCCACCTTCCAGCGTCTAATCTGTCAGCACTGAGTAAAGCGGCAATATTGCTCTAGTAAAGCAGAGGTGAGTAAATAGACACTTAATCATCTGTCTGACTGCTAACGTTGCAAGGACGTTAGGACACCATGAGAGAGGTGCCAGAAAGCCACAGTAGTGCTGTGTGAGGCACAGATGCTGTTGTAGGCGAAGGATGAAAGAAGAGTATTTTCTGTAGCAGGGGACATCAATGCACATATTTAGACTTCCAAGTCTAGGCTTGGCTGCAATGGTTGACCTCTTACTTCTCTTGGGTAGTCCTGCCAACAGCTCTGTAATGAGTTTCACACTTATCCACACCCAGTAGCATTTTGAAAACACCCCTTTTGTGCAAAGCCAAAACATCCCTTCTGAAAAAGTCAATTTCAAGAATCATTAACCTGTATTTAATACCTGAAATGCAGATGGAATGACTGGCTTGGTATAAACAAGCCTGCATAAACTTCACCAACATCAGTTTAAAGCTTCAGTCTTTCAGAGAGTTGGAGAATGGAAGTTTGAAAAAAAAAAAAAGATCACTTTCAACACAATGTGAACAAATGACCTTAACAGCATGTACTGCAAAAACACACCATGTCAAAAATGAAAGTGTTAAATAAAAAGCAATTGTGAACTGCACCCTCTCATAATTATCCAGGAAGTGTTCTAGTTATTTAAATGAGATAAATGGAAATCGCTGTGACCGAGAGCTGCTGGTTTTAGACACTGGTTTATAACTTCCCAAAGTTCTTAAATGCACCTTTAAAAGCATTGAAATGAATGTTATTTGAGAATCCATGCGGTTCCTAATATCTCTTCACAGTTCTTTATCCTTGGTTGTGCCTCCACTATTCCACCATGACAGAAATGGTTCTATGGCATCACATTTGTATCTGAGAGAAATTTCATGATCTCATTTTAAGTATAACGCTTTCTGAATGCTTAAGTAATACCAATTAAGAAAGTAAAAAAAAAAAAAGAATTAAACTATCAATTAAACTATCAAATAATGATACATTGCATGGCTTGAAACCTGAATTCTAGTGATATTAATTTAGATTTCATTAATTTAGAATCATGAGATTAATTTAGATTTATTATCACCAACATCTATATATATTAATAAAATAAAAAAGTGCTATTATATTTTTCAATTATTCCACGTTTTGGGACTATGCACATTTTGTGTCCTTTCAGTGAGGTTTCTTCATCCAGCTTACTGATAAAAACTGACCACAGAAGTTTGTTACTGGGCTTGAGTTTAAATTACTTTTCTTTGCAGTGAGCAGAAAGTTTTGTGTATTGTTTAAAAAATGGATAAATCACAGATCCCTTTAGTGCAATGCCATAAAAGCAATTATCTCTTTCAAAAGAGCCCCTAAAAATGACACTCAATTCATGGGCACATTAAAATAAGAGGCTGGTTCCTTTTTGCCCTTACTTGCACAGAGATGTTCGATCCCAACATTATCTTCAGTTGGCTGGATAAGCCTTTTATATTCTTCTAAAGGAGCGAATGAAAATCAATGGCGAAAAATGTTTCACATGATTCATTTTTTTCCCCTGGCTCAATACAGTCTCTGCAATTTCTCCAAACAATTATGAACCATCTAACAACTTCAATGCCATAGCTCCCTCTTCGCCAATAATGGGGCAGGATTTCATGCAGAAATTTAAAAATACCAAGAAAGAATTGATTGTTATTTTCTGTTCAGTTGCAAAAGCTAGAAAAAGAAACCAAACAAACAAACCAAAAAAATTTAGCATACTGATCAATCTGGTCAACTAAATGCAACACTTGTCAGTGTTTCTTGGTTTACAATAGAGGCTTTGTGCTTGCAGGACCATTAGTTCTGACAGACTTGCCAGACAAGACATTGATCGGCAGCGCTGACTAGCTTGTAAATGCAACAGTAATCATCACAACAGGCAACAAGTAGACACATGTAGTAACTCATGACTTCACCACTGGTCTAGCTCTCATCATATACTGTACAGCCTGAGCTACGGCTGAAAGTAATGAAATTCAGTAAGATAAATCAGAAAGCAGACGATTCTACTCTTTTGCACAAAAATACCATAACAAGACAAAGCTCTTATTATACATAATATGCATAGCGTACTAGGTTGTCGAGTTCATGAGGGTTTATTAATGAGTTTTACTTTTGCTCTCCATCCATAATGCTTGAGAAAACAAGGAGCAATATTAGATGATGCTGCCAACGGGGTGTTTATTAAAGCCGACTCCGGATTTTGTGCTCCACAGTTTTGTCGGAGTGTTAAAGGTGGTATAAATCTCTCTCCTTCAATTACTCCTGCTGTAATCACAAAACAAAGCGACAGTGCAGATATTTAACATTATCTGCTCTGGTAGAGTAATACAGGAAAGCCTTGTTGGTGAAGACAAACTGAGTAATGGTGATGGCATGTTCTTCCATCGTCCTCCCATCTCGTGTCGCCTGGAAAACACCTGCCATAGTCGCTGATCAGAGTCATTGATCAATTCCACTCAATGCTCCAGCTAATGGAGAGCGCAGCTGAAGGCCGCTTCTCAGAGGAGCGTGCACAGTCCTGCAACGTCTTGTTTGCCAAAGCCGTGTACATTTTGTATTTCTGAAAGCAGCAGTCAATGAATCTTGATAATGCTGGAGCTCGGGGCACATAACTCACGTTGATAGCCCTTATATTGTGCCAGGGGGCCGTAAATCCAGACCTGCAGGCATGAATATGCACTGGAAGTCAACTCCTGTGGCCTGACCACACAACACCCCAAACGACACGAGGATTTCGTTCGTCCGTTGTCATTTTTCATGCTCGCTTGTTTGTTTATTTAAGGCCTGGAGATGAGACGTTTTTGGAATACTAAACCCTACTTTTAAGCTAATTTCGAATTCTGATCATTTTGAAATGTACAAAATATAATGGGGCTATCTTCATAGTGACAGTGACACCATGCTTTGATCCTTACATCGCATCACAGCATGTACCAGATAGAGCCAAGTGGACATCACAATCTGCAAAGCTAATTCTGCATCAAAGCATGCCTGCTCTATTGCTGATTATTGTGTTATGGGAGGCCCACTGTTGTTACGATCATCAATCTTGTCTCTCATCAGCAGATGGCCACATGAAGGCTGAGGACTACAAACGACACTACGAGTGCTATTTGAAATGCATCACGACAGTAATAAAGTGCATGTGTCATGGATGAAAATAAATACACTTATCATTCCGTTTCATTGCACGGACGGAGCTGCTCCCGCCACAGCTTGGAAAAAGGCAAAGGGGGGCTGAAAAGGAGTGGTGGCATGCTCTCTCTAAGTGATCGCCCTCATGTTTCACCCACCGTGTGTGGCTGACGGCTTCACATAAAGCGTGAGAAATGGACAGACAGATAGGCAATAAGCAGTTATATGGGCCTAATGTACTCATTGACACAGATCGAGTGTCCCAACTATAGACCATAAGCACCCTGCTTTGTCAACAGCTCTGTCCTTCACAACAGGCCTCTCGTTCTCTGTCATCCTAATAGTGTGGCCTATTTCCTCGTTGCACAGCGCGGTCATGTGGAGTTAATCTTTGTACCCTGAAACATACTAATTTGTCTATAATAGAGTTTAGAAGCCTGCTCTATCTAAGGCAAATATTCTGTTTGCACAAAGTCTAACAATACTTGAAACTATCAGTGGAATGGTGTCTTGGCACCCTTTTCCTTACCAAAAGCATAAAAAAAATCTATAAATAATAGTAATTAAAATTAATAAATAAATAATAAATAATACATATTAAATACATATAAATGTATATATTCCATATATACATATACTTTTCCTATGGATATCACATTTATTCATTCCAATTCTCCATTTGAAACACTTGGAAGACAGGGCAATAACTAAAAAACAAATGATAAAAAACAAGTAAACAAATAGAAAGGAGAAAAAATGATTGTCTGACAAAATATTGAATGTTGACATATCTTCAAATGATGCCAGATGTATATGAATATATTTGTAATGTATTATGTAATAACGCTCCTGATCATGTTCTTCGGTTCGATTGTCATGGCTTTTAAGGGAAATGTGTAACTGTATAAGCATACATATGTTTCTTGGGTAAACATCCGGATTAGAGGCCACTCTAATTTCAGTCAGTTTTGTCGAGATGTAGGCACTTTTAGAGACGTTTATTTGAGCTGATGGGGTCTAACCCGTGACTAAATCTGGGTACTGTAGCACAGCACAGCTGATCTGGAGTAAGTTGATGGGAGAGTCAAATACAAACATTTTAAAGTAATACATGTGTATTTATTTATTTGAATAAGGTCAAAAGAATTGTAAAGAAATGCCACAGGATCGATCGCCTTCACATTTGCACTCTATTCCATGACGGTTCATGGATATGTTTGAACCAACCGAGGAATCGCAGCAGCACCGGGGGGGGGCGTCAGTTTGTTTTCCCACCCGTATTCCAACAAACCGCTATAACTTTGCTATGATTGGCTAGTGGTGTGCCGCTTCCTTCTCTTTGGTTGGCTAATAGTCGTTCTCACGAGCAGTTTGGCAACGCGGCGTCCAATTGGATAAACTCTGCGTTAATACAACTTACTAGCCAATAATAGCGCGGGAAGAAACGTACTACGACCCAATCACAATGTAGGAAGGCGGGACAATCCGGAATATGTGTGGAAAACAAAAAAAATCAACGAAAGAAGGGGAATAGAGAGACTCCTGCAGGCTGAGAGTAAGAACCAGCGACCGCAGGTACAGCAGCCATCCGCCTGCGTGTGAAGAGCTGGAGTTAAATCACATCTGATACAGCTGCTCTGGGACTTGAGCCTCCAAAAAAATAGAAAAGCAAAAAAAAAAAAAATCTTGGAAAAATGCTATACTAAGAACAATGAACGTAAACTCCTTGCAAGGCAGAGAGATCCTCATAAGACACCCACGAAGCCAATTTTTACGCACGCAGTTGTGAGACCACTTTGGATTCCTAAAAAAAGGAAGGAAAAAATAAGAAAAAGAAGAAGAGAAAGAAAAAGCAAGAAAGTGGATTCCACTCAACAAGAAAGATGAGAAATTCTTGGTGGTCGACCCGGAATGCGAGTTTGGAATACTGGACCACGGTCGTAGTGTGTCTGTTTTGGATTCAGTGCTCATGTGGGATGCCTCATGTCATACGAATAGGTAAGAAACCAAAAACAGTGTCTTGATGGAGACACACTTCACCTTCACATTTTTCTTCAGTCCTTGTGCACAGCAGCCTCTCTGTGTGTGTGCGTGTTTTAACACATCCTGCTGCTGGTACTGGGGTGCCCTGTTGATGACTTGTGCTGAATGACGCTGTTTAGTTGACTGGTGAGGCGCGCGAGAGCGCGCGCGCGTGTAGCGTGTGTACGGTCTTGTACAGTGTTCCCTATAGCCATGTGGAACATTATGAACTGAGGTAAGTTTTGTGTGATGCACTTGACATAAGCATTCAGTAACAACTGCGCCACGTTTGGATGAAACAGCACCTTAGTGTCATTTTCTATAATCACAACAGAATACAAGAGACATTTTCACTCTTAATGATGTGTGTAAGACTTGTGTCGCACGCGTGTGTGTGCGTGCGTGTGTGTAGGCTAATTCTGCACACTCCAAAGTTTCCAGCATCGCAGGTAAAACGTAACTTTGAAATCTGCCTTTTTTCGGGGCCATTAAGTGACACGCTAAGAAAAAAACTCCCAAAAAATGATCGGAGAGTAACGAGTGGAGATCAATAAGAGGTTTGACTTTAGGCACATCACTCGTGCCAAGAACAAACAGAGACACTCACCCCTGAATAACAACACATACACACAACATCAACACTGGGTCACACGTTTTCAGTGGCAACGCAATAACACAGGCCATATTTCAATATTTACATTATATACATATATATACATATATATATATATATATATATATATATATATATATAATGCATATCATTACTAATCCTATACATTTTGATAGTAAACACATATCTCTCTGTTTCTCTTTTCAAATGCCTAAACGGTGCCTTTTTACTTGTCCCTGCTGAAGGCCTGCGTTTCTGAAGAAATAAAATTTCCGCAGCAAACCTTTTATTATTTTTAGCACCTCAATTTCTTTGATTTGTTGAGAGTTCTGAGGATGATTGACGGCAGTGGGAATGACTTGTATGACATTGTGGTGAAGATTTGTAATTTGTCACACAGCTTGGATCATCCACGTTCATTTTTTGTCATTGTTGTTTTTGTTTTCTTTTTTTTTTCCATGGTAAACCAAACTGTTGTAACAACAGCTGTTTTAGTATTTTAGCAACACGTTCAATCAAAGAATCTGACAGCTTTTGTGGTTCAAATGACACTGAGATGATGCGAATGTACCTTGAAATGTAATGTTGCTGTTCTAGTCAGTGTATCTTGCACACACATACACACTCGTTCATAAACATACACACAGCT
>JBBPDH010000007.1:12688649-12700626 GCA_037974565.1 Clupeocharax schoutedeni
GGGGAAGCACGCGAGGGGGCGGGGCGACCGTCACAAGTCCCTTGTAATTTCATTCAGGAATAATTAACACATCATTATAACAGCAAAATTGTTACTAATCACAACTCCGTGAGCTATTCTTTTTTCTGGTGCTGTTCTGTTTTTTGGTGCTGATAATATCATCATTGTTGTTGTTTTTCTTATTGTTGTTGTTGTTGTTTATCGTTTGCTATTTTGTTATTGCTGAATGTTTGCCATGTCTGTAAATGAAACACCTGCAATTCATGCTAGAAAGATGTTATATGAATAAGAACCCTTGTGTCCGGTTTACTGTGTTGGTTGATTTTAAGCCATAACCACAATAGTTTGCCATTTTTCAATATATTACCCCTTAATGAGATGAGAGGCTCACATATAGAAAAAAACATTTTAAGCCACTTATACAAAAGCATTTTGTCATGACAGTGGTGTGCAGTTCATACATTTATTTTCTTTAAGCTGATGATTACTAATTGGAGCACTGAAAATTAGTCCCCTGTTAGTCATAGCAGATGTCAGGATAGAACATGGAGCAGCAGTGCCAATTATAAGTATTATTAGACAAAGGCTTGCCCTGGACATGGCCTTAAAGGTAATAGGGCACAGCTTTAAAAAAAAATGGCAAGAAAAAAATAATTTACCATGGTGCCATGCCCAGTTAACCTCAATTCATGTTGCTCCCACTCCCCACAGTTAATGCATTGGCAGTCTGGCCGTCACACTGATTGGACATGGGTGTACTTACTTCCTCTTTTGCTTTCTCCCTACCCCACCATGTCTCTTTTTTTCCCTCAAGAGGTCTTTCTGCAGTGCGGTGGTGGAAGAGATCAGACTGTCGTTCACGTGCGAGAGAAGAGTGAAGCACAGGCGCCACCAGCAGCAGCCAGCCATAGTGAAGACGGACGCCGTGATCAACATGCACACCTTCAACGACCGTCACCTGCCGGGAAAGGACAGCATGAGCTGCAACACCGCGATGACGCCCGTGTTTCCATGACTTGCCTGGGAGACGGTCACCTGAGGCACGTTCCTGGCACCACGCCCAACAGCAGGGACTACGGCTCCGAGATGATCACGGCATTCACCATCAACCGCAGAGTCATCCGAAACCAAACGGCCAACCAGAACGGCGGCAGTAGCAGCAACCCAGGTAACGACCACATCCTCAAACCAATGTACCCCACCATGCCACTGAGGGAGGGAGGCCGCTCCGTGTCTTTCCTGTGAGAGAGAGAGAGAAAGAGAGCCAGCCACAAGGCCAGAGCTGTCCGGCCCTGCGTCTGATGTTTATGTATGAAACACAAACACATGTTCACCATCTGTTCTCTGGAAAATCGAAGGAGTCCCCCCACCCCTCCCAGCTAACCATCCCTCTCCCCCATACTGAGAAAAAAGACAAGCATCTCAATGGAATAAATGAAATTAGAAAGAAAAGAGGCTTCTTTGAAGCATGGCAATAAACAAACTACAGACTGTCACAAGGGGTGTATTTTTTCCTAGAGTATCATTTATAGCACATTCATTTTGAGAATTCTGTGCTCTGACTATTTTTATTTGGATTTTGTCAAAATGCTGAGGGCCTTTGGCACTATTGGCAAGGGAACAATTCTATGGGAGCTATATTACAGGCATGTTTTGGACCTGAATGAATGATTTAATTTGGGTTTGCAGACTTGGCTACTGGTAATATCCTCAGTTAGTGACAGTATGAGCGACTCTAGATCTGCAAGTTCCAAGGAGACTACAGAGAAATGTGACGTCCTCCCTGGTTCACAGATTGAATGCACAAAACAAACAGGGTTGACATAGCAGAAGCTAACAAAGCATATTGCCATTTAAAAGAGCAGACTTGTTTTTTCTCCCTGAAATTAATAATGGTTCTGTATGTTGTGCTGTGTTTTATCATAGTGCCAGGACTAAATTCAATTTGTTTGTGCTGTACATCGTACGTTGCCGCCAGATGTTTTGTACACATTGAATGATAATGAGATGACTGATTAACACGATAATTGCCAAAGATCTGTCCATGAAACGGCTTCGATATCTGAGTACACCGTCCGCCCTGAAATTGCAGAGACTAAGACTGATGCAGTTGTGCTCGGTAAACCGCTTATTGTGCAGATTCACACGCAAATTTACATACTTCATCTTACTGTATAGTTCTCTACTTTGGCAAAGCGTATATTAATATGATACAATCTATTAGGTTCAGCATATTTCAGGAAGCAGATAAACACACATTTCATTAACACACATTTCATGTTTTAGTGAGATGCATCCTGAATAAAAACAGCTGTTTCTTTTTTCTGCCTTTTTAATAGTGGTTACAAAACCATTTAAAGTCATAAATAAACACATAATTAAGTATCTGCGTAATGTAGGACATCGGAATATATTCAGAATGGCTTTGGCTGGTTAGAAATTGGTACATGATATATCCATGCTTTTACTTGCATTTCAGTTTTTTTCCATCTATGTCTGCACTCGCTCTCTGGGTCCTTGAGTGAAGAGACTTGCAAAGTGGACGAAAAAGAAGACATAAGTGATCCTTGTGTTATCATTTACATGATGTACAGAGGACCAGAAAGCATCGTGTGCTACATATCAGCCATCAGTCTGAATATGTGTCACGTCTTTAACAGTATTTATATTCTAAAGCCCGCATAACCCCAAAAATACATTTATTGTAACATTGAGTTAGTGTTTACAAATACCATACTGGAGGTTTGGTGATGTACAGGCATATGCATCTTCTGTTAAAAGATGAATTACAGTCAGTTGTGTACTGGCTGTTAGGAAAGATATTTTGGCTGTAAGGAATGGCATTTTTTTTTTTTTTGTCATTTTGGCTCTCCTCTCCAGGACACTGGATTTGAAATGACACAGGGGGTTGAAGTATAGAATTTCAGCTTTTGTTCAAGGACAGGTGAACAATGAACAAAAGCTTTGAAGAAATGGTCACATTTAGCGCTTAGTTGCAGAACATTTACAATCGGTGATCCGCAGACACGATGCTCTGGCAGCTCTGTAGTGCAGACAGTTTCGGTTCCTGCTCATTTCAGGGGCTTTTTGCTTTCAGTCCTGTCTGCAACCAATGAAATGCATGCTCGATGGATATCAGGTTGGAATATTTTTTACCTGACCAGTGAAGAAAATTCCACTCCCCAGGGTAGTTTAGTGGCACGTTTTGCATTATTATCCCGCTGCAAGGTAAAGTACCATCCACTGAGCTATGAATCATGTGGTTGGATAAATGCGTCTGAATTCAGAATCCAGCAGTTGCCAATAAAACAAAATGAGTCGTTTCTTTTTAGCTATACATGCCTAAGTCACCATGGTTCATGGTTTCCTTTTTTCCTCCTTACTTTCTCCTGGAGCTCTAAAGGCTTTTAAGTGCTTTTTAGCACACTAGTAGTTGGCATCAAGGTGGCGTATTCCTCACAGTACTCAATGACATCAATACATTTTACAGTTCAATTCAATTGACATCCATGCCTGCACTCTGGATAGTTTTACATAGTTGTTGCCATCCAACGCATCAAAAGTTGCTATTGACTGAACTAATGTTATTCCTATGTATCTGATCAATCTCATATTTCAACCTTAACCTGCCGTTCTTACACAGACTCATCTTTGGTCCTCGCACTGAGTTACAGAATCAGCTCTAAATGTTTTGCTCGCTGACTTGAGTATGATGCAACCTAATGGTAATGATGCATCAGCTCAAGAAACAATTCAGCGCTTAATTTGTCTTGAAAAAGGTATGTCTATGTCTAAAAAGAGCTGTACATTTTATATGGTTCATTCAATATAGAACAATAATTTAAGTATAAAATTCTGCACTTTAAAATACAATGTGCTGGATTACAGGACCTAAACAAATATCGTGCTGCTGTCCAGTGACTTATAGTGTTCCTAGAATGATCGCAGTTGCCCTGCTTTCATTGTTTGCGTGTGTGTGAGACAGTTGACGTGTGAGAAAGAGTTGATGTGTTTGCATGCATGTGTACATGCGTCTGAGTGCATTTCGTCTGGTCAGAGTTCTGTTAAATGTCCTTGGCTCTTGCATAGCCTATAGCTTATTCATTTTTGCAGGTGTGAGCTAAAAGCTTTATGGCAGCAGCAGCAGGCTTTTAGCCTGCCGTATCTGAGGACGGGCTGCAGTCTGCCAGAAAGTCCACTGAAAGCACTAGTCTGACTCATTGTTGTCCAGTTTTGAGAGTTCAGCGCAGCCTTGAGATTTGCTATTTTGGGCCTCTCTCAGAAATAAAGCAGTAATTAGACTTCATAATAAACAGTTGGAAAGGGAGCAATGGATGATGGACACTCTCCTTTTATATCCAGGCTTATTTCCCTCAGACAGTGAGCAGAATTAAGCAGCAGTTCCCATAGACTGCCTTAGTCTAGGTTTAGTGTCAAAGGTTTCCTTAGTTTGTTGTATAGATGTGAGAAACAAAACAAATGACCAGTGTTAGCATTATGAGATGTAGGTGCTAAGAGTCTTCACTCGCTGCCTTTTCAGGCAGCACAAGAGACTGCATACCTCTGTGAGGTTAATATAAAGGACAGTGTCAAAAAAAAACACTTTGCGTTCTTTTTATTGCAGATGACGTACTGATCAAAATGACTCCAATTCATGTGATTTGGTGTTGACTCGGTGAAAGCTCATTGTGTAAGTGTCATTTAAATTCAGTGTAATTTTAACACCCTCTTGCAAAGTAGACTATATATTAGATGAAAAGAAAAATTACTGTATTTTGCTAAATACTGATTTTTACCTGTAAGTTTTTTTTTCTTTCCCAGCACCATTCCTCTTTATAATCTGACAAATGCTGTATCAGAAATTGTACATGAGTTTTGTAGTATAGGATCTGTTCTATGGCTATACTTAAGATGGATTTAGAGGACATTAATATATCTCTAAACTTTATTACCCAAGAAACCTGATTCATTAACAGCAGGGGTTGATATCGGCACCAAGTGAAAGAAGGAAACCGCTTGATGTATGTATGCCCATTTTTAAACAAATATTTAAAAAAAAAGAAAAAGTAATGTATTCATAACAACTGTATGTAAATAAAGAATAGTATTTGATTCTCGGAGCAGTAGCTGTGATTGCTTTAGAGGAAGGTTTGATTTTTTCATGATTTCTCTCACTCTCCTCACGCACCATTTGTGGCTCGTTTGATCAGCATCAGCTTTTGTTGCAAAGACTGTTGGGTTCAAATCATGAGATTACAATGTGATGCCTTTTTCTGAACACATCCATGTACTGCAATCTACAAATAACAGACTGGACAATAGAAACAATAATAAAAGAGTCAATAAATTTGGTTAAAAATAGACAAAAAATGGATTTACACTTAAGGTCCCCTGAAAATGTGGTTCTATATTTTCAAGTTTTGTAAGATATACACATTATTACACTGTGACAAATCAAGTTCATCACTTAAATGTATCCTCTATATTGTCAGAGTGTGAAGATCACCCTGACCACATATTTCTCTATACTTTATGAACTGACTATTATTAAATATCACGTTTTCTGAAATGATTGCAACTGAGCATTGACAATTTAGTTTGGGTATTTGAATCAGCCCGATTTGTGGAACGTAAACCTCGATTTTATAAGAGAATGAAAAAGCAATGTCAGTACTGTTGTTTTGCAAAATCATATGAAAGAAAATAAAATAAAACCAACTTTTACAGAATGTGTGATCCATTAATACTTCTTTGGTAATGGTCCTGTTCCTTTCTTTGTCATTTTTTTGGAGGGGTGGGGGGAAACATGTTTAATCATATCAGCTGATCTCATGGTGCCACCCAGGGTTTGTTTGTGGAAATGAAGAAGAATTTCTATGAATATAGTTTTTGTAATGTTTTGTATTTTTTTTCTTAGTAATAGTATGTTGAGAGAAGACAAATAGTATATCTGATCTTGATGAAAAGGGAGGATTACGAAGACCGGAGAGTGAGTGAATTATTTTTCTTTTGACACACTGTGAATAATTCAATTGTACAGATTGCTGTATGGGTTATATGCTTTTGAAATTTTGAATAAAAATATATTCAATATTTTTGTTAGTGATGGTATCCTGAATTATGTAAAACTGGCATATACTTTATTATTACTGGGAGTTGTGTACACAAAATCCCAAAACAGTATTTATAGTTCCCTCTAAAAGCAAGTGAAGCTTTAATGATACAATGCAAAATTGCAACAGACAAGTGGGCAAAACAGGCAAGGCACAACAACAAAGTAGGGCAAAACACTACATCAGCTTCCCAAGGCAGGACAGGAGACTGGATGGGAATGCCACCAGGAAACCTGGTAACTGAATGCACAGCTGATCATGGACTGGATGGGAAATATGACATTGAGAAGCAACATGAGGGGAACATGGATCTGGATTTACAACAGTGAGGAAGACAGGACAGATAGCTAGACTGGAACATGTGCAGGGACATGGACTAAGACAGTTATGGGCTCAAAAAATCAGGAATAGTGAATTGGACTGGGACTGACAATACAGGAGATCAGAGATCAGAGAGGTCAGAGACTGGAAAAGTAATAGAACATATAAAGAGGGAATGGAAGGGAGTTGAGGAGAAAAAAAACTGAAGAATCAGAACTTAGAGGACCTTGGAGGGTCTCTGTTCACTGGACAAATCTTCCATGGCCAATTTTGCCATCATGCATTACATTGCAGCAGGAACTCACAAGGAAGTCAGTTTCCAGTGAGGCTTTCAGTGAAGTGAAGTGAAGTGAAGATTTTATTATTAAATGAAAACAAAAACACAAGGAAAATTGGAATTTATACACAAGACTCCATGTCTATAAATTGTTGAGGGAGCGTGTTACGTCCCAGGGACGTATATTTTCTCTCTCTCTCTCTTTCGTGTTCTTTGCAGGGTCTCGTGTTCTATCCGGGACTCCTGATTGGAAGATCACATGGAAGCCTTAACATAAGATAATTCAAAGACATTAAAACACCAAACTAATTATAATTTCACAAGACTGGGGGCACATGAGACAGAAGGAATCACAACAGGTGAACACACTTAGGAGGAAGAAGAACAAGGAACAGCAACAAAAATAAAAATATGGACAGGATCACATGGGAAAGGTAAACATGAGACAGACATTATTATACTGGCCCATGTCGTACATATTACAAATCAAGTGAACAGACAGTTGCTGAAATTGTTGTATTAGAACCAGAAAAATAGGCAAGCATCAGGATCCGAGTGGCTTTGAAAAGGGCCTGATTGTATCTGATGCACAACTAGATGGAAACATTTCCAAAATTACAAGCTGTATGTGGTGTTCCCTGTATAATGTAGTTAGTTCCAAGAAAAAGTGGTTTAATCAAGGACAATCAGTGAACTAGTCACAAGGTCATGGGTTTTATTCTCACTGGCTCACTGATCCACGTAGGGAGTCAAGGCTGCCTGGTTTCACAGAAGAGCAACTGTTGGACAAATTGCTGAAAAAGGTAAGGCTGGATATGATAGAAAGTTGTTCGGACACACAGTCCATTGCAGATGGCTGTGAATGAGGCTGCATAGCTGCAGACCAGTCAGAGCACCCTTGTTAATCCATATGCACTGCCAAAAGTGCCCACAAATGGGACATCAGCTTAAAATCTGGACAAGCAATGGAAGAAAATTTTTTTGTACTTTTACATAATGTGGACGGCCAGGTGTGTTTCACTTACCAGAGGAAAAGATGGCATTTAGATGCATGGGAAGAAGAGAAGTCAGAATTACATTTTTGATGCTCTGGGCAATATTCTACGGAGAAAACTCTGGTCCTGGTATTTATGTGGAGGTTTACCACCTTCATGTGTACCAACTGCCATAATTTTGTTGCAGACTAAGTACGCTGCAACTCTATTCTCTAATGTTAGTGGCCTCACCAGAATATTGTGCCGTACCACATTGCAAAATGTTTTATGGAACATGACAAACAGTTAAATGTGTTGCTGTATCAGCTACATACACCGTACACAGTGAAATGAAACAGTGTTCCTCTAAGACAATGTAGCAAGTGTGAGCAAGACATGACTTAAAGAAAGAGTGCAAAAAAAGCAGCAGTACAATAATTACATTACAAAATAACATCAGCCCAGTCAACAGGAAGAGAGTCTTTAAATGTGCCAAAAAGGCATAGGAATCCAAAGACTGAGGTAGACAGCAATAAATCATTAATTGTGCAAAATAGCAAATAATAGCAACATGATTCGAAAAAATATCCACATTATATAAATAAACAAAGGGTATTTACAGGTGTCTAGCCACCAGATTCAACACCAAACTCTTGTGCCATGGTTGGGCTGTTTTAGCAGCACCTACATGAGGCCAGTGATTAGGCCAGTGATTTTAATATCATGGCTGATCTGTGTTTACTACAGTGCCATCTTTTACACTGAACATTTGTTAAATCGGTGTGAACTGCAGTTCATCTTATTATTTAATAAAGGCACATTTAAGTCTCTGGGAGCTTTTTATTTAGTAAGGATTAGCTTAAAGCTCATGATCAAAGCAATGATCAAAGCAATCAAATGTAGCTTAATCTTCTAATAGTGGCCTGCAATACACCAGCAGATAGAACACATAAGGGAGAAGTTAACCTTGACAGTCCGACGCTGCTGTTAAAATTTTCAGGTGCCCTGGGACATTTAGTGCAGAAGGCAGGGAGTAATAAGTGAAGGGTAGGAGCTTCCTCATAATGGGCAGATATATTATCTCTCACTATCAATTAATCCCTACAGGCAGCCAAAGGCCAGGAGCCAGGACACCAACAAGGGAATGTGCTGTTCTCAGGCACGTACGTATGTGTGTGTGTGTGTGAGTGTGAGTGTGTGTGTGTGTGTGCGCGCACATATACACAAGTGCAAGTACGAGAAGAAAATATGATAAGAAAAACCACAGAGAAGGTCAAATGTCTCTAGACAGATGTGTCACAAAAACAACCAGAATCAAGAAGCAGAATTTATATATGAATATACAAACATGTCAGATGCATCTAAATACAAATTTAAAAATCAGTAGCACCACATGTGAACAATCAATACAAAATTACTAAGGTGACAGTAATCAAGATAATCACATAGAAAATGGGTCAGAGCCCTTTCAGTGCTCAAAAGAACTTTATGTTGTTTTGCTTGTTTTGACTGTTATTTTTGACCTATTTTGTAGTAAAAAAAAAAAAAAAGTCTATACAACATCTCCTAATACACTGGTCAAACCCTGGCCAGGACTGTTTTAGCGCTTTTCCCACAAAAACCTAATCCGCAGTGATGGCATAAGATCCCATCTGAACTGCAAAACAAATGTCATTAATAATCTGTTCAATAAACTGCTCAAACTTAGGTGTTCCAGAAATGGGTTATCGTGGATTTGGCATCCTAAGCCCTCCCACACCAACCAAAGGTCAGCACTACTTCCCTTTGACCTTGATTGAGCCTGTGGTTTCTCCAGAGTGAGTTGCCACTGCTAAGAAGCCATGTATCATCGACCTGTTTCGAGTGGAGCGGAGCAGCACAGGCCCCAGCTCTTCCATCTCTGTGGAGCGCAGGGTGAAAGGCCTGGATCCACTGGAGCAGCAATAGAAGATTGTTCTGATGGAGGGCACCATGTGCTGACCTTGGCACAGGCAGTGACTGAGCAGAAAGCGAAGCTCCCAGCAGGCCATCAGGTGCTTACCTCATGGGGTAGCACTCGAAATAAGGCTGAGCCCCTCACACCTTGAGAACAATAACAGGCTCAGCAGTTTGTCCAGTATGGAACACAGCCGCCTTCTCCGCCTTAATGTGACCATTTGCCTGTGCATGTTTACATTTGATCTGCACTATACACAGTGTGCGCAGTGAAAAAGCTGTCATTATATTTGTAGTCAAATAATTAATTAATTATAACAATCATTCAGTATTCATTATTAGTAATAATTTTGTTTTATTTTTGTTTTAATTAGTGCTGGGCCGTTAACGGCGCAAGATTCTTATCGCGCGTTAAAAAACAATATAGCCGTTAACGTCCCATCCCCCACCTCCCCCTCCCCGGAAAGAGGGAGCTGGGTCTATACCAGCGTTTCTCAAACTATGGTCCGCGGACCAGTGAAGGTCCATAGAGCCTTGCTTCTGCACCAATCAAAATTCAGTCAGATCAGGTCTGATCTCCGCCATGCTGTCACTGCTTGCCCCGCCCCGCCCCCTTGACTTCACGGCCAGCCCCTTTGTCTCAAACTTTTCACGGACACACACACCCGTTATTAGATCCACGAAAACAAAGGACATAAACAGGCTCAGAAAACACACCCCAATGTCTCTGTCAGCGTGTCTTTCTCGTTTCGACCGGTTAGTGGCGAGAAAGCAGACACACCCATCACATTAAAACGGTGATTTACATTTTTTTTTTGCCAAATAATTCCTGTGGGTGAATAATTACTGCAGCCCCAAAGCCTGACTTGACTGGTTCCCAGGACAAATAATTTTTATTTATGTTCAAAATGTATCCTTCCATAAACTAGATGAGAAGAAATCCTGTCATTCTCCACTTCTGATAAACCCTACAACTCATTCAGCTCAAGTCAAAAGTGCAAATACTTTAAAATGACCTGCGGGTCGCCCTGTTCAAAGGCAGTTCAAAAAGGAAGCATGAATCTTTTTTATTTGGGAACTGGAATGGAGAAAAACACAGTATTAAGAAAAGGTAAACAGGCAAGGATTTTATTAGTGAAAACCAAAAGCCAGTTAAATATAACAAGAATCAATAAAGGTCATTAAAACCTTGACTAGTCGTGAGCACAAAAACAGAAAAATATTACAGAGGAGCACACAGATCAGCACAGTAGTCACAAACAAAATTTAAAGAATCTTTTTCTTCTACTTTCAGCAAGGAGTCGCCACGGCGCATTGTCCGTCTCAGTATCCTTCTGTTCTCTGCAGCTTCCTCTCTCACACCAACTGCTTCCATGTCACTTCAGGAATCAGAAGGTTAATATTTATTAGGTTTGCAAGTAAATTGCTTCTCCTAGTCCCGAGATCAAGAACAAAGAATCTCAGGCCCCTGAGAACTCCCCTTTCCAAAGCTTGGTGCTGCAGTGGAGGCAGTTGTGACTTAAAGTAATGCTCAAAGTAATAAAAAAACAGCTTAATTGAGTATTCTCTTATGTTTGTACCTTTACTTATACTTTTCACTTTATTTCCAAAGAGAATTCACCGCTTTCCCGATCATTCCTGCCCAATTCACGTTCCTGGTGAGTCAGTGTTCAGCAACCAGGCAATTAACACAAGATTAGCCAGGTATGTCTGAGCAGGATAATCATCAAACTGTGCTAGAAACTGGTCCTCCAGGACCTAAATAAACCCTGAGTTAATTAGATAGAAAATGTGATTCTTTATTGTCATATTTACCTTTATTCTTTCACTTCAGAGACCAAATAACAGTACAGCATTCTACTTGTTGGATCCTTGTCTGCTGACCCTGGTGGCTTTTTTTTTTTTTTTTTCAGATGTGTTATGTAATTATGTGATAACTGGAGTCTGGTCAATAGTTGAATTTCTTATGCCAGAAATGCCCAGCTCCGGTCCTAAAGGGCTGAATATAGCATTTAATTGCACTCATCTTTTTGTAATGTGTATGTAGAAACCAGGATAAAATAAATCTTTAAGGGGGTTTGGATTACCACATCATCTTTGGAAAATGTCCAGTGGCCAAATTCTCATCTCTAAGTAAATATATGTCATGCATGTCAATATTCTTCAACCCAGTCATTACAGGATTATGTCAAATCTGACATAAAAACTGCTCAGAATGGAGGGACATTTTGTTTGTATTGCTGATGGTTATTGAACACATTGCAAAAATGTCCATGAAACTATCAACACACCCTCAATTCTGCTAAATATGTAAATATGGAAAATGTCGGAGGAGCCTTGTTTTTAGGTGCAGCATG
>JBBPDH010000007.1:12706410-12716984 GCA_037974565.1 Clupeocharax schoutedeni
GCTCCAGGGAGACTGTCCCCTGTAGTTAGGGAATGGAAGTCGCTTTGGATAAAAGCGTCTGAAAAATGCCATAAATGCATAAATGCACGCTGCTCCCGTGCTGGTCTAGCTCCCCCTCTCACACTCCTTCTCCCAGTCTCTTTTCAGCCCAACCTCACTGTTCCTCCGCTTCACTCAAACTGAGGGGGTACTCCTCTCAGCCCCTCCCTTACTCCCCCAAAAGCCCGCCAGTATCCATGGTGACCCAGGTGTGGCGCATCAGCCCCCCCCCCCACACATCACGTACACCATGTCCCAGCAATTAACCCCTAAAGGCCTATATCTGGCCTTTTAGGGGTTAATTTGGGTTCATCTTGGGTCAACGGGGTGGCGTGCAGTGTGGGAGGGGGTGATGGGCATGGTTACTGGCGGGCTTTTCCCAGGGGGGTATAAAAGGGAGGGGCGGTGCTTGGCACAGTTCAGTTTGAGTTCGGGTTGGAGTTGTGAGGGTTGGAGACAGAGAGGGAGATTGAGAGAGAGAGCTAGACCAGCACTGTGGGGTAGACCAGTGGGCTGTGGGGGAGAAATGCTGTGCTGTGTGCTGCTTGGGTTGCAAATAAAAGCTACAAAAAGGAATTCTCTGAGTGTGTGTGTCACCTTCCTCCACCGTTCGCTACAATATGAACTTAACTAATGTTAAACAGCACCATGTATCTCCACGTGAGAATATTTTTTCTCTATAAGTTTTGTAGTATTGCTTTTGATCATATGTATTCTGTCGAAATGCCATACGAGACTGTGAGGTTTCCAGGTGTTTCAGGAAAGGCACATTTTACAACATTTTAGCGGTTTCAAGCACTCTAGTAGGCTAAACTCCTGAGTTTTGTTGGTCTAAATTTATCAACGATAGCTGTTCACCTGAGGAGCTTTCAGGATACTTTTCAACAGCTTTGTTGAAAAGTAGAAGTACAATATAGTTTAAGTACAACATGTTAAATAATGTAATGTAAATGACAGAATGGCATTTCTGTTCCATTGGTGTTCAATTGAGTGAACTTCTGCTAACGTAACGACAGTTCTTTGTTGATTTATGCTTGAGTTGTGAAGTTATGAAGTTAGTTTAACTGATTTAAATTTGATTGTCTTTAATTATTGGCACAGTCAATGCATTCCATACATGTCTTCACTATTTTTGGGTGTTACAGTTGCATTATCCATAATGATTAGACCCATTTTCTCCCTCAGTCTTAACCCATTTCTATTTTTGTCTCCTGGTTTTTACATTATATCTAAATCATTTTATGAATTTGATTTTGGCCCTAACTCAAAAAGTAAAACAAAAACCTCCCAACCTGCAAGTAAATGAGTCAGAGTTTGACAAATTCAACTTTGATTGTACATCCAAGAGGTCATATGCTTCATAAATCATTCCAGATGTTAAATGAGAAGCTTGTAAAGCAAAAAAAAAAGTTTAAGTATATATTTATGTACACATATACAAGATATTCATTACTTCAATTTAATATATAATTAAATAGTGTGTGGTGCCTAATTAGTATGTACAACGACTGAAAATAAACTCCCCTTGCAGCTTGGGTAATTTTATTAGGTACAAGTTGTTACAAAAAGGACATTTATATCCCTTTTTAGAATGTTTTTATTAGCACATCGGCTTCTGTTGACCATTGTAAATCGTTAGAATGGCCAAACAAAGCATTGCGTTTAATTGCACATGACTATATTTTGATTAACTTTCCATTTGTTTATTTATTAAACAACTCTTGCTCCTTAAACTAGCCATAAACCATTGGTCCAAGAGCTTTCTAAAAGAGTTTGCAAATTTATAGCTCTCACCAAAGTAATACCAAGCATAGGGGGGGATATATAGGCTACAAATGTCAAACCTCGCTAACAAGAGGAAAATATGTGATTAACTTGCTTAAGTCAAATTGCCTGCTGTCACAGCATTTTGAAGGAGCAGAAGTTATTAAAACTGTCCAGTTTCAAAACTTCTTTGTGAAATGTCAGGCAAGGACCTGGGACAGATAATATAAACTCTGGGAAGCATCTTTGTGGGATCTCTGGAAAGAATGACCCCCAGTAACCTCTCCTTCATCTCTCTCCCAGTAGAATAAGAATGCAGCTCTTGCCCTGGCTGTTGAAATGCCAGCTAGAACTGTGTGCTGGAGGAGCGGGTAGGGTGGGCTAGGGTGACGGTTAGTGTCGTTGCATATGGAAAGACTTTCAGTGTTGCACAGCATGCTGCAGGCAGCATTCTAATGAGGTCATCAATAACCCCAAACAGCTGCTCAGAAAAAGAGACTCATCTGTTGAGAAAATGCAATGGGGGAGAGTTTCCTGAGGTAAAAAAATGGGGAGACTAAATTGTTGAATTCAATGTTTATTCGTTGCCAGTGTTGTCGGTTAAATTCAGTTAGGGTGGTTCAGTTGTGTGTGAGACTATTTGATGGCTCCCAGAAAGCCCAATATGGGCATTAGGCCCATTTCACCATTTCCTTTTCATTTCTGTGTACAAAGTAAATGTTCTTTGTCCTCTTATAGCAGGCTTAGCAAGGAACATTAAAGAGGAACAAGCAATCTTGTGTTTGTGGAACAGTGGCTTAATTCATATGCAGTGTTTGTCTAAACTACATTTCCTGAATGAAATAATTAAAAACTGTCTATCTAATGATTCTAATAATTAATTACCAACTCTTAAATAATAAAAAAATAAAAAAAATTAAAATTAAAATTAGTAGTGGGCTAGAGGACATGTACAAAAAATACTGGTGCTGTATTATGATTAATATTTAACATTTAAATAAATGAATGGTGCATACATACAAAGGAATGGTAGATACATACACAGAAGCAAAAATAAACTACTTAGATTCTAAAACTCAGGGATTTTTTCCACTCTGTTCCCCTTGGCTGTTCTAGTGTGATACTGTAAGTCTTTGTCCTTGGTACATCTACTGTATAAGCAAAATTACATGGTCCTGTCTCCATGGGCATGACAAAGGTGAATAAGAGCTGTGCATAAAAAAAGAAGACACACATCCTCAATGGACCAAGTTGTCACCACAGCTGTTGTCTGTTTGTGCTTTGCCGAAGACTATTTTTACTTATAGAAAAATCAATAGTGCTTGAGTTATCAAATTCAGTGAGCATGGGGAGCGTTAGGAAGGTACGAAGAGAAGGAGTGGAGGCAAAATCGATCTCGAGATATTGCCTTATTGAACAGACACCGTAAATAGTAGCATTTTGACGGTAAGCATTGCAGAAGTTATCTGGAGGGTGGTAGGAAGTTTTTTCACTCGTACATATCAATACTAATTAAAACTTGTTCTCTGTTTTCCAAACAGATGAATGTATATTAATTTCATGATGAAATGCTTTATAGCCTCTAACATTCTTAGTCAAGCACTTACAATAGAAATTGAATGTTTATTACAGGGTGCAATTAGCAGAAACACACGGAGAATATAAAGATGATTCCCTCAATGAGGGCATTACGCCATTAAAGGGGACCGACAGATCGCAGAGAGTAAATAAAGATGCAATCAACATGATTGATTCTTCGTCTGTATGAGAGATCAGAGGGACTAATGAAAATACACAACAGAATTCAGGGCAGAAATATAGAAACACAGATGCATGGGCGCACACAAACATTGCAGCTGTGCTGTGTTTGTGTACATTGTGTATGTAGAAGGAAGAAAAGGAGAAACATTTTCTTCCATTATAAGGCATCAAGCTATTGAGGAGTAGATGGCTGATTTAGGGCACTAGACGGGGCCGTACCCTGGAGTTTTTACTGCTTTTCTGAAGTAATAGAGCGTACTGCTACTTATAAACATTTTTAAAGTACAGCCTGTTTTATAATAATTATATTTACAATATAATCTAATTAAAGTATCAGTCTATATCCCCATTCAGTTTACAGCAGTTCAGCCCCGTAGAGTTATGCTGAATTACTTTTGAAGTCATATAAAGTGAGTGTTTAATTCTAAGAGATAAGGAGAGAATTATGTTCCTAGTACATAAAAAAACAAACAAATATTAAAAATTGCCCTCAAGAGAAACAACACATAAAACTCAAGGAGAATGTAAGATACAAGCCCTTTAAATGTTTTTTTAAAAATACGTTTTTTCGGTTTTCGGTTTCCGTTTTCGGCCAAGTGTTTTCGACCAAGTGCTCCCCCATTTTCGGTTTTCGGTTTCGGTCCAAAAAAATCCTTTCGGTGCATCACTAATGAGAAACAAAGAATGGAATCTATTGAGAACTGTTTCAAAACCAAACACCACTGTAAAATTCATAGTGAGACACTAAATATTACATGGAAAATCCGTTTAAGTGCCAACAGTGTACACGTGATGTTTATTTATTTAAGAGATTTACAATGGTGCAACCATTTACTTAAACCAGTGCAATTGTGTACATATAACTATTACACTACCCAAAACAACAATTTACTAATCAGCTACATATTTACGCCCTCCACCTCAGTATCAGCCCTTTTGCTACAATCATAGCTATCAGAGACCGATAACCTATAAAAGTATTAAAATTAGATGCTCTGGCAGCTGCGCATGGTCATCATGTGAAATTCCAAGCATCTGTATGAAGGATACAAAGCCCCCAGTGATTGAGTTCTAATGAATAGCTTTGTGAGTTTGTGTGGCATTTGTGATCCAGAACTAATGATCTAATACTTGACCTCACTAATGCTCTTGTGCAGTCAAGTCCTCACTGTGATGTACTCCAGGAGAGTAGAAGCTGCAGCAAAGGGGATACAAACAACCTGTTAATATTAGCACATGTTGATTTTGCAAGAAATGTTGGATGATTCTTCAAACGTATTGTAGTGTAAATGATAAATTCCCAAGGACTTAAACGGGGGCTGATACCCAAGCACACCCTCAAAGTGTCAGACCAGAGCGGTTTGGGGGGGGAGTGAACACTGGCATAGATAAACCAGTTCATCAGTTCCAAGAGCAGGAAGACTGATGCAGGAGAGAGATGCCTCTCTATCAACCAGGTGACAGAGTGTAGCTATCAGTCTGGGACCTTCCTCTTAACCTCTCCTGCTCTAAATAAACTCCAGATTATCGGTCACTTTTCCATAGTCCCAGATAACAAAAAAAATATATATATATATACATCACAGGGTTCAGCCAAATCCAACCTGCTCCTTGGCTGGCCATGACAAATATAACATGACACAAGGTGTTAAATAAAGGTGTTAAATTTAACAAGGTGTTAAATATCTAATAAAAAAAATAATAAATAAATAAATAAATAAAAATGTATATATATATATATTCTTTGTGACCTATACAACAATAAAAGATAAAACTATAGAATATTATCAGACAAACTGCACATCCTGTTGGATTAGTTACATAGAAAATTGTGAAAGCTTTATTTTGTCCTCTTCCAAAGGTACTTCTTTAGAGATAGGACATATTGCTCTGACAGTGATCATACGCGTCTTTTCAATGTTGATCTCATAAGAGATTAAAAACTCTCAACTATACTGTGGTGATTTAAACAGACCAAGGAATCTCTCACAATTGTGACTACACAAGCTTTGCATTTCTGCCAGACATTTGCTGTGAAATCTATAGTTTAATGTTGTAGCATCTGGTAAAAGCTTGTGGCCTGAAGCCATTTAGAGCCAGATAGCTGAACAACTATATACAAGGATATACATATAGACAAGGATATGTTACAACCAACAGATGGGCTAGTGGGTGTTGTATGCCAGTGACTAGGACTGAACATGATTTTCCAGTGGAGGTGGTTGTAGCGGTCGGAGCACTCAGCCATGAACACAAAGGGTCACAAGTTCGATCTTGGCTGATTAGATCATGCTCCTACTATTGTGCCCTTGAGCTACACTCTTAAACCCCAAGTTGCTTTTGGAAGGCTGCTTAAATTTCTGTTGTAAGTTGCTTTGGATGAGAGTGGTAATTCAGTAAATTATACAGAAAGCAAAAGTGGATGTACTTACTTAAGTACTGCCATCACTGTCTCATTACAGCTCAGTTTTATGCTGCCACGGCAGTGCTGCCTGAACAAATGTCATACCTAAAACAGAAATATTTCACTTGTCATGTGTCTCACTGACATGAGGCCCAACATGCGTTTGAAGGCTTTGACAGATAAGCTAGCTGAAGTGATGCGTAGAAAAAAGAGGGGGTATTTCAGCACAGGAGCCTAAAATGGGGATAAGCAGAAGATGGTTTACATGCAGTATAATGTTTTCCCTTGGTTTTGTAAAGGTCTGTGGTGGGAAAAGGAAAAAAGAGTGTGTGTAAGAAAGGGAGCACGAAATTCTAATGGCAGATAAGAGATCAGCCTTCCTGAGTTTGGGAGGGGGTGAGACTGACAGAAAGTAATGGATTTCTGTGCCTGTTGTGATTAAGAGCCTGTACTAAAGCTGTGATAATGTGCTGATATCTGCAGGGAGCTGCCTGATGCAGGCTGATGATAAAACCCAAGCACCGAGAGAAGCGCCTCTGTTGCTAGCTCGCTCTGCCGCAGCTTTTCCTTACATGCCTGTTCCGTAGAAAATCTTCTCATTTGTTTTCAGCATGGGCCTCCACAGATAATTTGGTTCCTAAAATGTGATTCCTTCAAACAGTTCTTATCATTATAAACCTCTATAATCACGTTGCAAAAATATACATTTGCATTTAGACACGTAATATATTTCAGTTAAAACCCCTGCGGTGCGAAGCAGTACTAAAAAAAGCATTTTTGTTGTTATCATTTACTAAAATTCGTATCATTACTTATTCACCTGATTGTGGTTTTTAAGCTAACATTATATATTCCTTCCCAGTTTGGCTAAAAACTGGAGGCTCCCAAGTGAGTTGTGAGGCTTAATGATTTTGAGCCACTAAGCAAATAGCATCGGAAAGCAACACTCTTGGCAATCAGGCTTATCTAAAGTGGACTGGGAGATTAAAGTTATAACACTACACTTTTAACGTACACACACACACACACACACACACACACACACACACACACAAAAGGTTTCTAGGAACAACAAAAGGAAAAAAAATTGTACTCATCCTTTAATATTCTAGAACGGAAACATTCTTTTCGAATCTTTTTTTTTTTTTTCATTTATATGCGTGTCACAGGAAGCTGGCCATTGTATGTTGACCTGGTCAAATGTTGAAATCTTTGTTTAAGCTGCATTTTTATGATGGTGAAGTTTGATTTGCTTTTCATAATTGTTATCCTGTAGCCAATCAAAATCAAGAAATCCTGATGGTTTTGCAACAGCCTTCCAGTAGCACAGCAGTGTTTCACTGGATTTATTTTACAAAATTGGGAAAAGGAAATGTCTACATTCACATATACGTAATGTCTTCAAATGTAAGCTGTACGTAGCTTGCAAATTGTATCTCCACTTAATTTGGGACAAAAGTTTTCCTATCATTTTTGCATGCATATAACAAAGATCAACATTTTTTTTTGTAATCATCACAAACCACAACACACTTTGTAATTGACTTGCATGCGTATTTTAATAAACTGCAGGTACCAATCAAGAACTTTTACAATTCTTTCAGTGCAAAGTCAGACAAGCCACACTGTGGCATAGATATAATGATCAGAGTCAATCTGCTTCCACTGTTTCTTCAAAAACGTTTAGCATAGGATTATTATATGATCATTGTACCAACTATCATGCAGCATAGAACTAGCTTCGTCACAAAAACTCACAGATTTGAAATCAGCATGAAAAACACAACAAATACACATAAACTCATCTCTGGTGATTTTGACCTGTTGACCTGTGTAATTGTAGGTTGGGCTTATGTAAAGCCTGTGCTCTCAATGAAGCGTGGTTGAATTTTTTCATTGGTTAGCCCAGAAATCTGCCCACCACACTTTTTTTTACCATTTACTCAAAAATACTTTTTGGATCTTGAGAGAAAGTGATTGATTTTGAAATGTAAGAACAGAAACACTCAAATATTATTTTAGCTACAAATGAATTGATTTGTTTTAGGCTGTTTCTGAGCATTGCAATATTCAACAAAAAGCATGACATGTGTAGAAAGTCTAGAATATTTTCACATTCTCTAGCCATTGTCAATTTATTAGTTACCTCCATTACCACTTAACTGGTCCCTGGAGTTTACTAAGACATGAAAAACAAGACAGTCCATTTCCAAGCCATATGTCCCTCTGTCCCTGGAGAGCATGCCTCTAGCTGCCTGGATGCCTTTTACTTCCTAAAAGTCAGAGTCTTAGATTTGACAGCTACTGTACAATGTAAATTTAAGTTGTTATCAATGGAAAGGAGCAGTTATTTCATGCTTTCGCAAGCTTTCATGACAGCAGAGTGCTTTCAAAAAGGCCTGGACATGACAGCTGGCTCATTCCTGAGCTTTAACAAGAAGCTTGTGGCCACTTTTTCTTAAATCTCTACTGTCATAAATGATAATAAGACCATTATTCCAATATGTCACATTATTTTATGCTGCTGAAGTTATATCTGAACAGTGTGTCTTAAAACCCTTGCACAATCTTTTAAGTCTAAGTTCTCAATTGATCTATTGTTGGCTTATTCAAATATTAAAATTATAATAATAATAATAAGAAGAAGAAGAGGAGGAAGAAGAAGACCTAATAATGTATGACATTTTTAAATGTTCCTATACAGTAATGAATGGCATTTACAAATAAAAAAGTAATTGGTTGTTCCAATTAATCTATGTAATCTAAGAATATAGATTAGTTTTATAAGTATGATGGAAAAGTCTACTATCATCATATCTAGAGGTCTGTCATAGATCTTCTGGTTCTATCCATAATCTTGCGGCTCAATGGCAGGTGCTACATGATTTTAGGGAAATAGTCACATTTGCAAAGCTGTATAGATTTCTGTTCGTTAAAATTAGGTTAAAGTACGCATATTTTATGGTGTCATAGCTTTCTCCTGCTTGAATCACTGGTTTGTTTTATAAATTTTAATTCAATATGTCAGATGCAAAGAAAAGTACTTGAAATGAGAATCAATTATATAAATGGATCATTTGTATAATTATTTCTTTTCTAATTTTTATTCCTCAGTAATTAGTATCTTATTAAATACTAATCATACTCGTTCTCTTGGTTTAATTCAGAAGATTAATCCTGCTTTCTCTGCCAAATTCTATTTCATCACTCAGATTATGCTTTAATGATCCACTATGTTCATCTCTGTATTTGTAAATATCCTGATAAAAATAGATGCTGCTGGATACATACACAGTGCTATAACACTATACCTACAATTGTAATTCCAGACTTTTCAGATGTTATTTAAGGTTATAAAACATTCTTTAGGCATAAGACTGTTAAGACTGTTCATCTTGTGGTGGTGCCACTAATTGCTCCGTTCTAAAATAAATATTTCATGATCAGATAAGTGTGTAATATGTGAGAATAACAAGAATAATTCTAAAGTTTTGTATTTCATTACCACTTGTTTTGATATGTTATAGCGTAAATGAATTCAGATTCTAGTGCTTCCTCCTCCAACGTAGTTAGGAAGAAGGGGGCAGTTGTTAAGTGCACCAGTGGTCAGCATGTTTAAAATGCCAAGGTAAAAAAGCAGACATTACCTATAATAGCTGTTATTGCAGGGTTCAGTGAGATCTACAGTGCAAGGCAAATCACAGTCATGTCCAAGACATTCAGCCTTTGACTAAATTGATGCCTGTAAACGTTTCTGACTCCAAACATCACCCCAATATTCCAACACCTGTGGCAAACATCACTCTTTACTGATGCAAACCGAAAGTAGGCTTACTTTTTCTTTTACTCAAAGTAGGAAGCATTAAATTGGCACTGGGTTTCATCTATAATTTGAGTGAACGTCTGTGGCACATATTAAGACACTTGGCCAGGTTTCAACTGAATTTTATATTTTGAAATATTGATGGCCCTGAAAGCCCTAATAATACCCTAGTAATACTGACCTATTCCATGCACTCACTCTGGATTTACATTACATTTTCCTAAAGGTCAAACTAAACTAGTAAAGTGTGGAGACGACCATTAGATGTTTCTCATAGAAGACTATGATCAACTGATCATTTTTGACTAGTTGATCATGTTTTATAAAATTCAAGGAAAAATGTACCTAATATTCTTTCAAAATGTAGTTACAATAACAGCTGGAATGTGGTATACTTTTTTAGATATGTTACATACTACAACTAGAATACCAATTAATTAGAGAGAAGCAGAGTTTGAAACGAAGATTGGAAAGAAGAACGGAAGAATTTGTAAGTGATTGCAAATACAACTGATTGTGACACTGTTTACAGACACATGATGTAAAAGAAAATGTGATTCATCAGATGAGGTAACTTTCTCTCATTGCTCTGTCTTGAAGTTCTCTTCCTGTAAACATGAGTACTCTGACTGTACCTCCGCATATGCAACGTGCAATACATTGTGTTCTTTCTATCATATACAACATTAACTAAGTCAGTTGTGCTACCACGACTCTTCTGTAGCATCTCACAGGCTAGTCTGTGCTCCCCATATGCATAATTTAGCCTTGGACTTCCATGAC